>JAOVYX010018444.1:0-20166 GCA_035668315.1 Drosera spatulata
CCAATGTGCACCATTGAGAAGTTTGGTAATTGGAAGGTTAGAATGAAGATCTACTTGGATGCCATAGATGAGAATCTTTTCGAGACCATCATTAAAGGTCAGCATATTCCTCGAAGGGCAAAATCTCCAACTTTCACAATCTTAGTAGATATTCCAAAGTCCGACTGGACAGAAAACGACAAGAAGAAGGCTGCTATAGATAAAAGGGCCATGAACATTCTGCTTCAAGCCCATGATGAAGAACTATTTGAGCATGTGGTTCATTGCAAGTCTACCAAAGAAGTATGGGATGCTTTGGTAGTCAAGAATGAGGGAACTAGTGATGTTCACAAGAACATACTGTCTATTCTTGTGCAATAGTATGAGCTGTTTACTCACAAGTCTGGTGAGACACTGACAGATACCTTTGAGAGGTTCAACATGCTGCTAAACTCTCTCAAAACTTATGGAAAGGTATATGGTCGAGGGGATTCTAATATGAAGCTCATTCACGCATTGCCTAACAACTGGGATTTAAAGACTACTATAGTCAGAGAGGTAAGAGATCTGTCTGAAATGTCATTGCTAGAACTGTATTGTAATTTGTTGGCTTATCAGCTAGAGATAGATCAAAAACGGTCATAGACTACTTCAGGCACTATAGTAGCACTGAAGGCCTCTCAGAGCCAAGCTGTGACTAGGGATGATAAAGATTCTAATGAGTTAGATAAAGAAGATTACATGGTCTCCTTCATTGCAAACTGCCTTGGAAAGTTCATCAAAAAGGGTATTCATACCTATAAGAATTAGGCTGCTAAGAAGAAAGACTCTAAGAATACTTGCTTCAAATATGGCAAGAGTAGCCACTTCATGGTAGATTGTCCACGATCTAAGGACAACAAAAAGGCCTCTGCTAAAAGATCTAAGAATTATCCAGCAGATATCAAGGCTGGAAAGGCCAACAGAAAGAAGAAGTAAAAAATAATGATAGCTGACTCGACTTAGAGTGATACTGAATCTTCAGACTCTGAATCTGATGATGATCAAGTTTATCTGATGATTAAAAAGAAATTTAACATAAGTCAGGTTTAGACTTCTCAAACCCTTGTGATACTTTATCCAATCTGAATAAGCTAGTCCCAGAGTTATTCCAAGAGCTCCTTAATTGCTCTAAGATGTATAATAGGCTATATGGTGAACATGAGATTTTTCTCTTCAAGAGAGATGAGTTTAGGGAGTCTAGTGAGAATGACGATAGTGTCTTAGCTTTGCTAAAGGCAGAGGTGGATACCTTGAAAGGTGTTATTGAGACCAAAGAGAGACAGATTGCTAGTATGACCAAAGAGAGAGACACTTTGAAAGGTGTTGTAGAGACCAAAAGTGCCAGATTAGTAGTCTGACCAAAGAGTCAGGCACTACTACTATTAAAGAGTGGAGCTCGCTTAAGTGTTTTGACCAGATTACCTCCAATGGAAACTCGAAAGAAGGAATTGGATGTGGTGACATGAACCCTCTAGAAAAGATCAAACTTAGGAAACCCACACCCTATAGTGTTTGTTAAGGCAACCACTAGACCACCTCTTGTTCCTCAGACAAAGTCTGTTGATCAGACATCTGTTGTGTCATGTGTTACTATGCTCTCTTATGACCAGAAAACCTGCATGGGACCATCTGTGCCTAAATGGCAAAAACCCATGAGACCATCTGATAAAGACTCTTTTAGACCAAACCAGCATCATTTGTAGGGGAAGATCTATTATGAATTCCCATAAACCCCAAATGCATCATCTGAAGGGGATACCTGCACAGCTTCCCCGAAAGGCATTAAAACCAACCATACTAGTTTATGCTACTAGTTGTTATATGTGTCACAAGTCAGGACACAACGCTGATACATGCTGGACCCATCCACCTCAGAAAAGGAAATGGATATAGGTTCCTAAGAGTCATTTGACTAACCTCCTCAACCCAAGATAATTGGGGACCATATGTGATATAAATGTCTGACATGCAGGAGCATCAACCACAAATCTGATACCTAGGTATTGGATACTCAAGGCACATGACTGAAGACAAATCACTATTGTCAGACTTCAAGAACAAAAATGGACCACGAGTTATAGTTGTTGACAGTAGTACTGGTAAGAGTACAGCTTATAGTACCCTTGGTACAGGTATTGCTACCTTTAGCAACGTAGCCTATGCCTTGTGAAAGATCTGTCTAACAATGTTGTTCACCTTGCAGGGATAAGAGTAGGAGATGTTCAATTATCCTATGCAAGTTGACTCATGGCTTATGAGGAAAAAGTCTGAAAACACACTTGAATTTCAAGTATATGGCCAAACTGTCATCTAAGAATCCTGTGAAAGGACTATCATCTATTTTCTATGAGAAGGGGAAGATTTGTAAGACTTGCAAGCTTGACAAGCAGACTAAATCTTGTCAGAAGGATAAGTGTGATCAGATTAGTTCTAAACCATTATAGCTTCTTCATATGGATCTGTGTGATCCCATTGATACTCTTAGGTATGGTAAAAAGAAGTATATCCTACTTATTATAGGTGATTATTCTCGATATACTTGGTTTTTCTTTCTCTCCTAGGAAAGAAAGACTCATGCTGTTCTCACCAGATTTTTGAGACAGATTCAAAATGAAAAGGACCTGAATGTGGTTGCTATAATAAGTGATCAGGGGACAGAGTTTGATAGAAGAGAAGTTAAGTATTACTGCGATGACCATGGAATTCAATACAACTTCTCTGCTCCACGAACACCTCAACAGAATGGGGTAGCTGAAAGAAAGAACTGAACTATAATAGAAGTTTAGGGCAGAATCCATAAACACAGCCTGCTATGTTCAGAATCGTTCCTTGAGTCACAAAGTGTTTCAAAAGAAACCTTATAAACTCTGGAAAGGGAGAATTCCTAATCGTGCCTATTTTCATATTTTTGGGTGCAAGTGTTACGTACGTGATAACAATAAAAACTATCTACATAAATATTATGCTAAGTCTGATGAAGCTATCTTCTTACGCTAGTCTATAGTCAGTAAAGCTTTTCATGTTTTCAACAAGTCTACTAGGAGCATTAAAGAACCTGTATATTGCTTTTGATGAGATCAACATTACTTCACCAAGATATGCTTGTGTTTTTCATGAAGAATGTGTACAGATTGTTCCATACTCAGACGAGGTTGAACAGACTGATATGACTCCAACAGATGAGGTTCCAACAAACACACCTGACGAACAAAGTCTAATAGAGGAAGCACCTACTATAAATCCTTTACCCAATCTGTCATCATATTCACTGAATCAGTTTGAGCAAGTGACACCTAAAGACCTTTTACCTTTAGAAGTTCCAAAGCTAGTTACTGGAACCGGATGGGCAAAGCCTCACTTAACAGATCTAACAATTGGAGATAATGATGCACAAAGGATTACCAAATCTGCAACCATAAATGAATGTTTATTTTCCTCCTCCTATCTCAGATGGAGCCCGAGATAGTGTCTGAAGCTCTGTCAGATCCCAACTGGATAGAGCTATGCAAGAGGAACTGAATCAGTTCACCAGACTTAAAGTTTGTAATCTTGTTCCTAAGCCTGCAGATCATCCTGTCATTGGCACAAAGTGGATCTATAGAAACAAAATGGACGAAAATGGAGTTATCATCAGAAATAAGACCAGGGTAGTTACTCAAGGTTACTTACAAGAAGAGGATATTAATTTTGATGATGCCTATGCACCTGTTGCCAGACTTGAAGCAATTCGAATATTCTAGCATATGCTGCTTCAAAGTCCACAAAGGTAAATCAGATGGATGTAAAGATTGACTTCCTTAATGAAAGACTTCAAGAGGAAGTATATGTCATACCACCTCCTGGTTTTGAAGATCCAGATCACGTATATAGGTTAAGTACCCCAGAGCCTGGTATGATACTCTCTTAAACTTCTTAATTGAAAAAGGTTTCAAAAGGAGAGTTATTGACATGACACTTTTCATTAGGATACATAAGGACAAACTTCTACTTGTCCAGATATATGTTGTTGATATATGTTCAAATATATTTCCATCTACTGATCCTAATCTCTGTCAGAGATTTTCTAAACTTATGCAGTCCTCATTTGAGATGAGTATGATGGGGGAATTAAAATTCTTCCTTTGATTACAAGTACAACAGCTAGACAATGGATTTTTTGTCTCTTTGACTAAGTATCTACGAGACATTATGAGGAAGTATGGAATGGAGTCGTTTGCTACTATGAAGAATCCTATGAGCACATCTATCAAACTTGATAGAGATGAGATGGGAATTTCTATTGATGCTACAAGATATCTTGGCATCATTGGTTGAGTTCTGTATTTGATAGCTAGTAGACCTGACATCACGTATTTTGTTTGTCTATGTGCAAGGTTTCAGTCAAATCTAAAGAAATCTTATCTGATTATAGCTTAGAGAATCATTAGGTACCTAAACGTTCAGAAATCTTATCAAGTCTAATGGGAGCTAATCTATGAAGACTGCTTTATTTGATGGAAACACATCTGAGGTTTGGTCATTTATTGCAAGAAACCCGTTTAGCAATGCTGGATGCAATGGGTAACATCTATTTCAAATCTATCTTCAGAGTGCCTTAATGGATTTTTGGTAAAATCAATTTGGATTAACTAAGTGCATTAACTCAGGGGGAGCACTAGGAATCTGAAATGTTTGTTTGAAATTTGTTCTAAGAAGCCTGATTGAATTGATTATGATATCTAAATTTGAAACGTCTATTCAATTATGTTTTTGGGTAAAGCATGATTGAAATTGATTGCATATGAATCTGAATCGATTGGGATAAAGGCATATTTGAACTGATTGATATCAATCCTTATGTGTGGGTGGTGGAGTGAAAGGTTTACTCTCTGTACATTGTTTTGAGAGACAGCTGCCATCATGACTTAAATACACAAGCTGCACTCCCCTGACACAAAATTTGTTATTATGAGCCCTTTCTATGGGAATGAGGAAAAACTTCATGTCATAGCTGTCACCTTTCAAAACCCTAGAAATTCTATATGCATACGAATCTATTGGCTTAGGGTTTGATATAAAAGGGAGACTTAGGGATTTGGTTGAGATTCTTACGCTTTCAAATTCTCTACCTTTAGAATTTCAAAATCCACCCAAAGCAAACCCTAGAATTCCTCATTCCCAAACTTCAAACTCCAAGAAATGGCACCAAAGAAAATTTCCACCCAGAACTCGATTCAGTTCTTCGTTGGGCTGGCTGTAAACTCCATCGCCCTCAGAACCGCATACCCATAATACTTTGGGATTTTTGATTTGCTATTGTTTGTTGGGCTGGAGGATGTGCTAGGTTGCACATGCGACCTGTTCCTCAATCATGTCAAGGACTTTATCAACAACACAATTTTGAGGGAGGGGCTGACGTCTGAGTTCACAATGATTATCAGAGGTAAGGTTCACAAAGTGGACACCAACACTCTTTGTCTGACGTTTGGATTCCCTCCCTCCAAAGTGACAGAAGTACCTGACAAGATCATGTATGAAGGTTGGAAGATGATGATGGGTGATGTCCTAATACCGTTTGGGAAGATTTTTTTAAAGAATCTACTGGGGATGTATAGGGCACTAGCAACCATTTTGAACAAATGCCTTATGAGCCAAGGGAGGTCTGTTGGTCAGATTTCCGCGTTCCATCTAAAGTTCAGTTGTGCTGTCATCGCAAAAATTCAGATCGATTGGACAAGCATACTGATGAAACTTCTGCAGAATTAATTGAAGTAGGAAATCTCCCAAGACAAGAGGTGTTTTGCAAGGATCATCAGTGTGTTTCTGATGAGAAATGATGTTGTCATTGGAGTGAAGGAACCCCTTTCATACAAGATAAGTATAGTTCTTTCAGGAAGTCAGAGACTGGAGAATCGTCTGAGTCAGTGTCTTCTACTTGGGGTGGTCAGAAGAGGAAGAGAACAGAAACCTAAGGGTCGTCTGCAGCTCAATCTGAAGGTCTGGAGCCAGTTATGGATGTGGAGAAGGAGTCTGAAGATGTAGATAAGGTCCCTCTGATCTGGCATACTACACGTCCTCATACTACTGGAAGAAAGACACCTGTTACTGGGGGATAGACACCTATATAGACTTCCAGACCCGCTCAGACTAAAACATCAATGCCTTAAACAACCTCCAACTCTACCAAACAAGCATCTCTACAGACTGCTTCTCGAGAAGAAGATCCAAGGGGGCTGACAGACAAGCAGTTCCAGGAAGGCATGGCGAGTGGCATATTTGAGAGCCCTTCCATATCTGGTCCAAGTGTAAGGTGGGGGTTCAGACTGATTGTTGCCATTGGGAAGAGCGACAACTCGATACCCACCGCCAAAGATTGAAAAAAGAAGGGGAAGGTTCTCGATGCGATAGGCTATTCTAAGGAGGCGTGGAAACTCATCTGCCTGTAGCTGGTGAGAAGAAGGAACTGAACAAAGCAGCAAAGGATAACATGGCGTCTCAGTATGCCAACAAGTATGCTGCTTAATTTGTGAATGAACCAGAACAACCACCACCAAACCATCCTCATCAAGCTAATGATGATGAGTTTGAAGAGTGTGAGGGTTACTTTGCTGATCCCACAGAGAATGACATAGCAGAGCACCTTAACTCTTAGCACAGAAGATCTTATGAGCAATATTCAAACACTAAAATGAATTTGACCTGTACATCTGAACTTCAGATGACAATCGCTCCTGAGTTCATTGATACTCTCAAGAGATCAGTTGAACAGATGATTAAGGAGAAGATTCCCTCTACCATTGCTAAGGTCAAATTGTATCAGCAGCGGCTCTGAAGATGGACAGACAGGTAGAGACTTTGACAGAGAGGATCTTCTATGTGGATGGAAACATCAAAGGAGAACTGGCAAAGCAGAATCTGATGGTCGAGTCAAAGTTGAAGATGTTTGATAACTTTAACCACAAATTTGTGCATGACGTGGGTGAAGAACTCCACAACATCAGACTTAGAGATGCTGAGTTTAGAAAAGCTCTGAGTAATAGCAAGATTGACATGATAGAGATGGTCGATGAAGTTTGGTTGGTTGTTAAGGAGACCCTTGCAAAGGTGAAAATCTTTGAAAGGAATCTGACAGATACCATAATAGCTACGATAGCTCTGAAAGATAAGGTTGAACATCTAAATCTGCTAGCATCGAGCTCAGAAGATGGAATCAAGAAGCTGCTTGGACACTTTGAGCTTTAAGCCAAACCCTTCAACCCTTTTAGCCAATTAGATGAATATCAAAAAAAAAAAAAAAGGGGGGGGGGTGGGTGTTTGATGACTAGTAAGTCGAGTAAAAACGCAGGCGTACGTGTCATGTAGCAAGTAATAAGTGAGTAAACGATATCATTCCGACGAGGATCTAGTATTGTAGCAATTGAAGTATGGTAGCTAACCTTCAGTTAAACAAATCGAGTATAGATAATTTTGAATCTTAAATTAGTTCTACTAACTAAATAGGTAAATGAGCTTATCCAACTTGGATTTTGTCTTCCGGTAGTGTGTAGTTGTTAAGTGTCAATCTAGTTATTTCGAAGTGATCTCAATCGAGTCCTAAGGTGAAGTATAAGCTCTCTCGAGTCGTAGACTCGCTCTAGCACAACGTCGCCTCTAGCATCTCTCGAATGAAAGGACGTCACGTCTAACTAGTCTAAGCTCGGGTTCCCTTTAATGATTCATACGTCACGCATGCAACCTCTCGATCATGCATTCAACATGGGGGTTAATGGCTGAGATCCGATACTACCTATCCTTTCGGAGTCAATACATATCCTAGATCATACGACGAGTGATCAATTCATCGAAGCATTAACCATAACCCCAAACTGAGATCCCAATCTGAGTCAACTAGATTTACAACAATCACAACATCCACGCAACCATCCAACTATCACAAACCCCACAAAGGAGTTTTGCTAATCATGTAGAGATCAAGACAAATAATCAAACACCTCAAATGCAAGATCATCATCACCTACACAAACTAAAATAAAAATCACAATTCAACCAAAATAAGATGAAACAAGCACAATCACAATACAATTTGATAGGTCCAATCGAGATCCTCTTGTTTGCAAACACAATTCTCAACCAAAATCTCCCAAAATTAAGCTCCAACCCTAAGCAAATTCGTGTTAAGTGTTTTCTCCACAAAAAATTAAACCTAAGGGATCCTTTTACAAAAAACTCGATAGGGGATTTCATAGACACGCGCCCGAGCGGAGGATACAGAAGCACCCGGGCGTTTCGCATTGTTTTTCAAATGGGAACAAGGGGTGGCGCCCATGCGTAGAAGGACAAAGCGCCATCCTTCGCCCCGTTCTGCTCCTAGCTCGATCATTTTTTCCTTGATATGTCTTTGCCCATCCATTTAATGTGCGTCTTACCTACAAAAATATCAACACACATCAACCTCACTCATGTATAAAAAATCGAACTTAAATCTCAAGATTTTCATGCAAAGACACCTAAATATATGACAAAAGTAGGATCAAAGGATGAATGATACAAGCCGAACTACTCCCCCAAGCTTAAGTTATTGCTTGTCCTCAAGCAATGTAGGTCCACTAACACTTAAGAAAGGATGCATGACCCGAGACTACCATCTAATGGTAAGGGAATGCCACTCGTCATATTCCACATGCCAATTCATCCTCACCACAACCCTACTTGCATGAGTCTATCCGAATGTCATGAAACATACTCCTTAGCAAGCGTCTCTCACCACCGACATGATCTTGAGGATCATTTTCATGAGAGCTCATCACCAAACCACGTAAAGATGAGGATTCAACCTAAATAATACCTAAGCAAGAAGTGTTCTGGTATTATCCACCCTCTTACCCATACCCAATGTGCAACCATGATCCACAACAAAGGCCGGGAATAATATGTGAGTAAAGTAGAAATGAGGTGTAAATCACTAAGGTTATGTGAGGTTTTAGGGATAGAAGGGAAGAAAGTGGAGAAATGTATGTCAAGGTACTAGCACGCTCCAAACGATCCCTAAACACGAAGCATTGTGCTTCGACAAGAATGAAACACACACCCTTAACCTAAGGCATCCTCTCGGTTCACCCCTCTCTGGGTTGGTGACTTCTCGAGACTTAAAACATATTTTGGGCTCTTTGCCTTTTTCTTTACATCGTGGCCTCACGGTTCACATATTACCGTGTTATAACATTAGCCAAAGAATAACATGATATAAATCAAGACACATTGTGTGCCAAATCGAGCATGTGTTCATTCACATTCTATACAACCTTTTAAACCACGCCGCCTTGACTCTACACCAAGAGAGATTTCAAGAGAGAATGACAAGGAGGGATTCATAGCCTGAAAAAATGATATCATTCCCATAACAATTAAGCACAAGGCAATCAAGTAGAAAGTGAGAATCAAGGTCATAGCAAAGTTGAGAATAATAGCATTTGAAATCAAGAAGAGGATTGTTGGATCCAAGGCAACACACGATGAGTAAATGAATCATGATCACACATTCCACCGCCTTACTGCAAACCTAGTACCTAATAGCTCCTAGCTAATGGTGTTATAAAGGTTTCGACCTCATAATGCTACACTCCCCCGTGTTTGGATTCCCCCCAATCATGCATATTCTAGGAGATACTTTTCATGAAAAGTTGGATAACATCCCGCCATAGGATGAATGGTGATTCAAATTGAGCTATCTTAAAGTCTCAGGCACTACCATCACAAGAAGATGGTACATCTCAGGCACATAAGCATACATCACTAATGGTCAAAGAAACTCCAATGCATGAATCAAAACATAACTCAAAAACATGAAAATCCAAGATAAAGATACATCGTCAAAATCCGAATCCAAATGAAGTACATGTCTATCCCAACATAAATGAAATAGCGATAAAGATAAAATGAACTCGATGCGACACGACACACCCTATACGGACTCGACACAACTCCTAAAATGACTCCAACTCCCTCCCCCAAGCTTAGCACGATGCAGACGCTGGATGCAAAAGAGAGCTAGAGGAACAAGAGTTAGAGGAATACGACCTGACGAGCTAGTCCTGCGAGGCGGATGGTCCTGCGCCTCCTCAATGTGGATCATAGCCATGCAGGAAGTGAGGACGTAGCGGGAAGTGATAGATTTCGTGCTCTCCTTGCTGCATTGGATGGAGTTGCCACAGGTGCACGTCCTCTGACTCCCAAGTGTAGAGGAGCCCTCGCTCATGCATGGTGAAGAACTCACGCTGCTCACAGTGAATGCCCGCCACCTCGTCTCGAGACGAGCCACGCGATCACCCATGTCGTGTGGTCCCTCAAGGCGGAGTGGGACGAGAGCATCCTCCTCCATGGCATCATCATCTTGCTCCTCCTCCGTCGCTTCCCCGAGTCCATCCCTTCTCTATTGTCTCCAAATGTGATCAATCCACCCTTGATCGAACTTGGGTGTGTTGATGATGATATCTGCTGCATTGGTGATGACCTCAGCTTGGATGAAAAGTCTGGTGATGAGTTAAGGGTGGGCGATCCTCAGAAGTGTGCGGCCCGAGCCGAAGCCTTGGACATATTCTCCAAGAGATAAGAATAATACCCGCCCAAGGTTCACAGGGTGTTCCCACAACAGTTGGTAGATGAGGTGTGCCTTCCCCAAGATGTTGTTGATCAAGAGATGCTGCACGATGCCGGCATCCTCGATCAGGAAGCTCGCATTGAAGTGGATTGGGGTGGCGCGTGTCGACGTGTCCATAGTCCATTGCGCGCCCAATTTACGATCACAAAGATAGTCAAGAATCTCTTGGGGTGGTGTCGTGGTCACGAGGTGCACTTGATCGTCGAACAAAGACGGATAGGAAATGCCAACATTCGGGAGGGAGAAATGGTATTGATTGTGCCCTCATCCCAAGGCACTCATTATCCTCGCACGACCGTTTCCGGGCGGTTGGGGTTGTCGGCCGTGTTAACATAGAATTTGGCCACGAGAGAGTTGAAAGCTTGATGGTTCATCTCGCGGAATGCCTTCCAACCCCGCTCACCAATTTGTTGTGAGAGATAGAAGGTGTCGACCTGCCTCTCCAAAATACACTACCTTGCGATGATCGCACGATAGCGAACCATCGCTTCGGGTGATATGAATGTGACGAGGCTTGGCAGGGGCCCTTGTGTCGGAGGAGGAGCGTCCGTGCCGGAGCTTGTTCTCATCTACTTGGGGCGAGAGCATGAAGGTTCAGCGACAACCGTCTTGCCTTTGTCATGTCCAGCAGCCATTGTACCTAGGAGCACAAACGTTAGTGCACATCGACAATATCAAATAAATTCACCAAATTGAGCAAAAAATGGACGTATGTATTGTATATAGGTGATCAATGACTATAACAGTACATCGTAAGTCATTAGGCGTGAATGGTAGATTCAAAAACTCAAGGAGCATATTATCGAACACCTTGCGTTCATGGTTGAAAATACCTCTTTAACATAGAGTTTGAATCTCAATCACAACCCAAGTCATACAATTATCATGAATTTCATCCCAAATACATCATTAGAATCAATGCCACCCATTCTACACATACATTCATCAAGATCACATCATAACCCATCAATCCAATCAACCAAGCCTAATTCTCCAAACGCAACAAATGCAATGAAATCAAAGAGATGAAGAAGGAGAAGGGTTGATCATACTTTAGTCACGGATGAATTGGATGAAATCGCACGAGATTTTGATGTAGTTTAAGGGTTTGAGAGGGGACGTTTGGGTGTGAGTGAATGATGTGGTGAATGATTTTTGGTCGAGTTATGGGGTATATATACGTGAGAACTCAGATAAACCGTGCCCGGGTGCCTTCTTGTGATACGCCCTAGCGCAGTTCAAATAACCGTCCGGGCGCTTTGGGTGACTTTTCGATTTGGAGTTGTTGTGACAACGCGGCCGCGCCGGGCGCCAGTTTATACTAAGCCCAGGCGCTTTGATATTTTTTATGAAGCACAAAACTTCGGTTGTGAAGGTCCAAGCCCGGGCGTAAGGGAAGGAAACGCCCAAGCGGAGGATACAGAAGTGCCCGGGCGTTTTGTAGTGCTTTTCGAATGGAAACAAGGGGTGGCGCTAGGGCGCAGAAGAACAAAGCGTCTGGGCGCTTTTAACTCTATGTCCCATGGCTAAAAAATGCTTTGTTCCTCCATCCTTCGACCCGTTATGCTCCTAGCTTGATCATTCTTCCTTGATACGTCTTTGCTCATCGGTTTAATGCCCGTCTTACGTACAAAGACATCAACACGCATCAAATCTCACTCATGTACAAAAAATCGGACTTAATCTCAAGATTTTCATGCAAAGATGCCTAATTATATGGTAAAAGTAGGATCAAAGGATGAATGCTACGAGCCAAACAGGGGGGGGGGAGTAGGGTAATTAGGCTTAGTTTTCTCAGTTGTCCAAGTAGTTCAGCTTTGCTCTGATGCTCTTATTGCTCTGATATGCTTTACTTTTCTTTGTTGCTGCTCTACTGCTCTGAGTTGTTGGTATTTTTTTAATCTGATAATAGAATTGGGGCAGTTTCTGATCTGATAATCATTTAATTTCAAATATTATTTTGAAAAGTATAACTAAAACTGATCTTATTGTATAACTAACTATCGTACTATGAAATGCCTAAGTTTTTTCTTTGTATTTGTCAAATAAGGGGAGATTGAAAATGTATTACTGGATTTGATGAATCAAAGGAGTACTAGCATTTTGATGAAGCGTTTTGATAGTTTACAGGTACTTTGTCAGACGGTATGAATCCGAACAGTGGAAACTCTGGACAGAATAGTTGGTGTGGGTCAGATAAGTCTTCGAGGTATTGTGGTTTCCTTCGTCTACTCAGGGAATTTGTGAGCATTAGTCCTGCTTATGGTCAGATTAGTTGTCAGATTGATCCAAGAAGATAATAGAAATTCAATGTTTCTGGTCAGATCAGTTAGATTCAAAAAGGGTTGATAGATAGCTAGCGCTAGATCAAATATGTATCCGATACAGACAGTCTTTTGAGTTATCTATTGTGACATGTATCTACAAAAAAAAAAGAAAAAGAAAAAAAAGACTCTGTTGGCATCTGGTCCGAAACTTCGGAAATCAATAGCTAGACTCCTAAAAAAAATTGGGAATTGATTGGAGAGCAATCCACCAACCTTGCCTATAAAAGATACAGGACTACAGAGAGAGAGGTATCGAATTCATTCATCAAACTCAAGCAAGAATCAAAGCGCTTTAAAGTTCTCTCTCTCTCTCTCTCTCTCTCTCTCTCACTCTCTCTCTCTCTCTCTCCTGTCGTTTAAGAATATGTTCATCAAGAAACTCATGTCGAAAATGATGCTTACTGCATATCTTCGTTCTCTGTGAGTTTGTATTTATAAACGATTGTGATTGATACTGATTGATTGTGGTTGAAGGATCCTGAGGGGATCAATTACGATCTGATCTATTGATATCTGATTGTGTGTAAAGGTTGAAGAGTGAGGCTGAAAATGTTGTCTGTTGTACTGTGATCCAAAGTGATCTAGTGGATTCCCTTCTTACGTGACACAATGTTAATAAGAGAAAAAGTGTATTAAGTTCAAATCAGCTAGTTAACACTGATTTGAGTCTGAACCACTATAAACTGTGTGTTCTTGATTTTTTACTTTCTTCGCTACTTGATCTGTTAGTGATGATTTGATAATTAGCCTGAATTCACATTGTGTCCGTTAGAACATTGATAGATCATCAAGATTCTTGATTAGACTTCATTTACTTGATTGACATTGATTTCTGTTAGATTAGTTATATTTTTGGTATACATACTGATTATCTGGTAGTCAAGATTAGTTAGTTAGAATCTCGAATAGATGTTGATCTACACATCATCTATATGCGAGCATCTGATTGGATCAAATTACGTTTAAGATTGATTAGATCATTGTTTTGCATAAGACTATTAGTTGTCAAAATTTTAGTAGAACAGCCTATTCACCCCCCACTAGTCTAATCTTGATTACAATCACGCACTTTCACACTTTTTGATTTGCAAGAATCTTAACTTTTCTAAACAATTGAGAAAATTAATTGTTGTTGATGAAATCTGACTACTCTGTTGTTTTCCTTTCATCTCCTATATCCGTTGTAGCCATGTCCTCCATATTTTCCTTTTTTTGGATCCTGAGGTACTGACCTGGATCGGCTTCTCCGTTTGAGCTCATATCTGGAGATATCTGAACTGCTACTTTTGCTGTCTTTTTTATCACCACTCTTTTGTTGTTGTCTACCTTCCTGTCCATGTGATCCTTTTCCACTCTGCTTCTGTCCACTTGAGATCCTGTGTTGACTCTTATATCTCTCTTGTTTTCCAGCAGAGTCTCTATAGAATTAGGTGCAATATCCTTTTCTTCTAATCTTTTCCTCCCTTTCTCTTTTTATGCCATAATTTAAGCTCTGTCTGTTGCTATTTGTCTGGCTTCCTCCTGTGCAGCTATTTCATCTAGTGTGTAGATCCTTCTAGTGTATATTTTGTCAAGCTTTGCTACAGGATGTGTAAGGAGTTGCCTTGAAGTCTCCAGCTCTGGATCATGTGTTTTCTCCCCATTTTTGTGATCACCAATTGAGGGGAGAGTTTCCATAGTATCCTTGAGAGAGCCTAAGCTTAACTATATTGCTTCCAACTTGGCTGAGGTGTCCTTTTTGTGTTTGTTGAGGGTTACCATGATATCGTCAAGTCTCTGATTTAGATGAAGCATGTCATCCTCTTGCCTATCAGTTAAGGATTTCAAGCGATCCTTGATCATGTCAAGGTCCTTGGATTGCTTTTTATGGTAAGTCTTCATGGTGATCTCCATGGTTTGTTGAGCAACACCAAGCTTTTTTGGTTGCCCTATCTGACAGTAGACTCGCAAGAGCAAATTGTGTGATCTTGCTATGTGTCTGCTTGTGTTTATTCTCAACCCCTCTGAGTGTGTAGGCACTACATCTAATGATTTCTTGTGTCTGCTCAACAAAGTCGTTGTGGAGCTTTTGAACTAGGAGACCAAATCTTGGCTTAAACGGCCTTCTGAAGAGTTCCTATTGGGCTGTCATCTTATAGATTTTAGTCGTCATGGCTTCTGGAGAGAGAATTTCACGTTGAGCAATTTTGAGTGGGGTGATTTGTTCAACTTCTGGTTCTGCCACTCTTCTGATTTATGATTCTATTGAGTTACAATGAAGTCTAGTTCTTATGAGATTGTTTCTTGCCTTGTAAGCTCTTGTTGGAGCTTGTTTGGAAGAGTACATTTTTGCCCTGCTTTATCTGAATGTTGGTCATTCCTAACTTCTATGAGTATCTGTTGTGCAGTGGATGTAGTTGGTTGAGTTTTAGCTTCATTGAATGAATCTAGTAGTTTTTTGGGCTGTTCTGATAGTCTTTTCTGAGGTTGAATCTTGCACTGTCTCCTCCGGCTCTTGAGCAAACTGTCTTTGAGAGGTAATGATAGGCATATCACTTACTATGGGAGAAAGATTTTGGAAGATTGATTCTTCTCACATGAGAGTTTGCATCAAGGATGTACTTGGGGTGTGAGAGACAGATGTTTCTAGAGGAAAGATAGCAAACTATTCTGAAGTTGCTTTCTCCATTGTGATGGTGTCCAGCTTTGCTGTGTGTGCTCTTCTTCAGCTGGTTATGCTAGAGGACTTTGCTGAGTCTCACTAACTGGATCAACTACTGTTGGTTTATCCTTAACTGGATCAACTGAATTTCATCCTCTGCTAAATCCTTACGTTGTGTTGATATTGATCCTTCCTCTTGACCTTCTGGGGTAGCTCCTTTGAGCCTATATACTTTGTTGAATCAAGTCCTAACTCACTGATGATAAAAAGAAAATAATTTTGAAAGAATCATCAAAGCAGCAAGGTCGTAACTCAAGGACAAAAGAGTAAAGGATAACAAGACAATAGAGTATAGATGGTCAACGTCAGCAGAGTGTAGTCATGTTGAGTCCTACCTCTGAGAGTCAGACAAGGCAGCAAGTTGAAGACAAGACTCCAAAGATCAGCAGACCTGGTGAACAAAGCAAAATGTTCAATAAAGGAAAGCTTAAGTAGTGGAGCTCAGTACAGCATAAAAACGAATGAGTCAGGCTAGTTTATTCTCAGGTCATTTTCAGGAGCGTTGGAAGTTGGCATTGGACTCTTCCTAGTCGAAATCGAAAACTGAGATCATTTGAAAGGACAAAAGAGGCGGCTAGTGAAAAGAGCGTTGTCTATAAATAGATGAAGTGCAACAAGGTTACAACTAGTTCTGAATTCAGAAAAATAACAAGTGTTGATTGTGCTGATAGAAATCTCTCCAGTTGAACAAGTGCTGCGTCTAAAGAATACATAGAGGCTCACATCTACTCGAAGGGAGTACCAAGTCTGAAGGCTAACTGATATGTTGAAATCAGGGGAGCATTAGTAAGCTTCCCAAGAAGGTGTTTAGTTGAAGACTGCATCATTTGTGTGTACTCTGTAAGCTGGTTAAGGGTTAATCAAAAACCCAACACATGGTGGAATACCTCTTAGTTGATCACACTGATCTCTAAGGGAAGGGTAGATGTGTGCTTTAGAGTTTCATTTGAACTCTATCGTCAGAACCACTATAAATCTGGTGTCTTTATCTTTCTTGCATATTCATTGCTTTCCTGACATAGTCCAATATCACTGAATCTGAGCTTTGATTAATCTAAGAAAGCGGTGAAGAGGTAACTGTTACATCCTGGAACTCAATATTCCGCAGACAGCAAAGCTATGTTGAACAATCAGTAGACTTATTGATCCAATTCTATTGATACATTGTTTCTAGCAAAATAAACTATTCAAGCCCCCCTTCTGTCTAGGTTTATTTCCTCATTTTAGGTCCAACAATGGGTATCAGAGCCTGTCTCTTTAAGTTTTACAGCTTTGAAGAGAAAAAGGTCACTCTATTATTTGATTGCATCTGACAAAGAAGTTACTAACTAATTTGTGAGAATGTCTCATCTTGGCATGCATGTCAGTCCTCTCTTATTGTAAGGACCCGAAAAATTCCGTAAAATTTAGTTTCACGATAATTAACGTGAATAGTAATTTATCGTACATTATAATTTATTTTGTGGGGTTAAAAGACTTATTGGATGATATAAAAAGGAAAAAATATAAAATATGAATGAAATGCAATCCTTAAACACAAATACGAAGAAATACGATCTTAATATGAAAATATCGTATTTATATGAAAATGACCTAACCTAATTTTGGCACTTATTTTTCTTTATGCTAATTTATACTCCACCTAAATTAAATTAATTATCCACTAAATACACACTAATTACCCATTAAATACCCAATAATCATCCACTTATATTATTTTAATTGATTTACTTTTCTATAAATACAAACTCTCTTCTCCTTGAAAATTTCTAACAAATACAAAACAAAACACTCCTTACCATGCAAGATTAGAGTTAAGAAAGATAAGAAACAAAACACTCCAGTGGCCGGGACGCCCGTTCCAACGGTCGGGTTGCCGTCTTAGAATCTTCTGTATCGAGAATGATCATTTTGACCCCAAAACAAGTCGAGATATTCACAAATACCTTCAATGATATTCAATATATAAAATCATCATCATGGAAAATCAAAATAAGTATCAAAGACTTGTGCAAAGCTCAGCATCATCTCATAATATTAATATGATGGTTTTTCACGAAATATGAATAAATATGTTTAACTCCACAATGCCAACAAAAATTCATAAGAAAATTTATTAATATGTGAATTTTATCATGTTATAGGACATGGAGACGCCGCTCGTTGAGACATAAAGGACGAACTGAGGATGTGTGTGAGGAAGTTGCAATAAGAAGGTAACATTTAGTTTTGTTTTGTGTAGTAGTGCGTATTATTATACCATGAATATAATAATATACAGTAGAATCTTTGGACGTAGTCACTAAATATGGCTGACGTAAAATAGTGACTGCAAATGTTGTGTCCTAAATACTGAGTGCTGTGGAGTGATGTTGCATGCTGTGTGTTATGCCTTGTTTGCTGGTATAATGAGGATGAATGTGTGAAAGGAGTGTAAATCCATAAATTGGTGAGATAATTACATGGTATAAGATACAAAGAGGGTTGTGTCTGTCGTTTGTGTTATACAGTGACTTGTGGTGACATTCTTTCATCGACCTTGTGAGGTTATTTTGGTATGAGGAAAACTCACTGCAGGAGACCCTGAGCTCCGGTTTAGCTGATTCCCTTTCGCAGATGTCCATTTTACTAAAATTCCTGCAAAGGGCATAATTATAATAACACTGAGGGTATCTATTGTCTGTCTTCTCTGTGGGATGATAATTATGAATGTCGGATTGATATGAAAGTTTCAGAGTACTGGAACAAAGGACCTAAGTCGTCATTCCCTTTTCTTTTCTTACCTTCTTCTCTCGTGTAACCCCTAGTAAGGGGGCCGACACGTTATTAAGCTCATATGGCTCACGGTTACTATTTTTCTGTGTTTTTCTCTTCTTTGTGTTTTCAGGAGCTAGATACAACTGCCAGGTGATATAGGTTATGGTCCTAATATGTATCTACTGTATTATGGTTTATGAATTAAGTAAAAATATGTAATAAATTAGAATTTTTCGCTGTATTTGATAATATAATTGGTTCATGTCTAAGTGGATTTAATATATTTCTGTGCCTAAATCGGTTAAGTAATTTGTGCCTAGTTGGGGTGTTGGGACTCAGCGACAGTGATGTCATTTGTATTATTATGTGTTAATATATTATGGAAAATGGGGATGTTACAGATTAATATCAGAGCAATTTTCAGGTTAAGAAGTAAACGAAATCACTTAGGTTTAAGTAAATATATTATGTGTATTTTGGGGACTAAATGAAATATTTTAGCTTCCTTATGCTTATGCTTGGTTTATTTTTATTCCTCATTTTTGGGCATGTTATTAAGATAAGTTTGTTTTATGTTCAGGATGGTTAAGAGTAGGAGCTAGGGATTCACTCCAAGCGTGTTTCTATGATGGTTCGTTACAAGAGATCTAGAGTACATATTGAGGTGTATTTCCATAAGATTAGGACAACGGTTTGGGCACTTAAGAGGATTGATGATAGCATACATCATCCCATATATCAAGTGGAAGCTCTCTTTTACTCACTGTCAAATTATATTGACATGTGCTTCTAGGATCGATTCTATCCCGAGTTGTTCCTTAATGAGGTGCCTAATGAAAAGAGGTACTTCATAGATGGCAAGTGGACCATTGACTTTGAGTGAGCTGGCCATAAAATTATCTATGCGTTGAACCATTGGTGAAGATGAGTCCCAGAGGGGAGCTAAGGGATTTAGCTTTATAATTTGATTTTATTTGTTAAGTATGTACTAAGTGTGTTCCTGTGTGATGACAAACATTGAAAATTAGACTATTCAACCTGAAGGGTCGATGAAATCAGTGGGCTATGCTACGGGAACTCATCCTGCGCTGTAGAAGGGATCCATGAAGTAGCAGCGGGAGAACAATCCCCTAAACACTCATCAGCTGACCCTATGATTGTGATGATGAAAGAGCTTCTAAGGGTCGGGAGGAATGCAGAGGAACCTGTTGAACCTGACACCGAGAAGTACTTCCAGAGGCTTAATGCATACCATCCAAAATGGTTTATAGGAGATGGTGATCCGACGGTTCTGGAGAACTTGTTCGAAGATATGGAAAAGCTCTACAAGGCTGTAGGGTGTCCCGAGAAACTGAAGGACAGCTTCGGAGTATATTACCTCAAGGGTGAGGCCAAAAATTGGTTGCCCACAATCACAGAACGAGCTGAACTTCCTATCTTAGACTGGGAATAGTTGAAGGAGCTGATTCGTGACTGATGCGTGCCGTCGTAAGCACGTCACATTTATATTTAAGAGCACCCACTTCACTCTTTAAATATGGAGTTAAATGTAGTAGTGGAAGTAGGGGTCGATCCCACAGAGAAAGTTGAAACTAATCAACTAAACTAACTTAAGGCTTTTACTATTCTAGGAGTGGGGGGTTGTTTAATTGGTTTAATAACTAACTAAAGTTGCAGAATTTGTAAACTAAGATAAATCACAAGGTTTTGGGAACTTGATAGAT
>JAOVYX010018445.1:0-20165 GCA_035668315.1 Drosera spatulata
ACCTTGGATTTTGGACTCGACAATGAAAATGTGTTACATTTAATATCGTATGATCTGTTCCGGTTGGATCTATGTAAAAGCAGGGTACAAAGCAATGTGTTAAATTTGGAGACCAAATTAGCCTATTTAGTCGCTAATTTAGCGACCAATGTCACCGTTTAGTCGTCAAAATGGCGACTAAAATAAGAATGGTCGCAAAACATGGTTTATTAAGGCATGGCAAATTGGTGACGAAATCAATGATTAGTCGCCAAATTTGGCGACTAAATTGTTACTTAGTCGCCAAATTTGGCGACTAAAAACCTTTTGTTAGTCGCCATATTTGGCGACTAAAAATACTGTTAGTCGTCAAATTTGACGACTAAAAAAAAATGTTAGTTGCCATTATTAAATAGTGAGGAACGTTTTCGCGACGAGGGTTTTTAGTCGCAATTTAGTCGCTTTTTTGGTTTTGCGACTAAAATTTAGTCGCCTGTGACAAGGATTTTTGTAGTGTCCCACTTCTTCTGATCCAAATCAGCAGGCTTATCCTTTTCATCCTCCAGTGATAGATAAAGGTCCTTTTGATAAAGGTAGTCTTCCATCTTCATCTTCCAAAACCCAAAATTCGACCCATCGAACTTATCCATCACGATCTTCCTATCTTCTGCCATTGTTCCCACTTGATCAGAGAGCACCAAAGATTGGATCTTTGATCACCGAATTTGATATGAAAGATGATCCGTAAAAATCCCCGATCTCGTGAATCCCACATTCAATCGATTACCTCTGAATCGATTAGGGTTTTTAATCACTCTCTCACTTTATGTGGTTAATCAACCTGGCTGTTCTGATACAACTTATAGGGATTTAGGAGGAGAACCCCAGAGGAGAGTCTAACACCCCAAGCTGGGTTTGAACAATTTACACATGTGAAATGTGCTCATCTTTTAACTCAAAAATCATGGCTAGTACGTTATGAGTTTTTCACATATATAAGTTACTCTATTTTCTACATAAATGTCAATGTGGGTAATCAACTCACCACATAACCAACTCAAGGGGAAGAAAAACCCACGACCGTCGACGAGATTCACGATTGAGAGAAAACTAAGATTACAGATATTGTTGTTGCAAGGGCTATTTATGCACCCATAAAATAACACTAACTTCCTAAATTCTGATTGGCAAAAAAAAAAAAAAAAAGATCTAAAAAAAGATTAAAAATTCTAAAATCTCGACAGAAGACTATCCAATCTGCCTTTGCTCCACGTCCCGTGCCTTTGCTCCACGCCCAATCTGCCTCGAATCAGGACCATCAACTCAACACTATCCAAGATCACATTGATTAATCATAGACAAGTACGATACACTACTTGGTGATGAGAAACCTTGTTGTCGTGATGAAATCTCATTATAGTTGACGTCAAATCACGAGTTGTCCAATCGTCTAGTCTCCAATGATGATCCACACGAGCAATAGTAGGGAAAATTGATCCAATTGTCTAGACTGTTGTTCTAGACGTTGATTCGTATTTTGTTCTCATTCTCTTTTTTTTAAGTCGCTTGAGAATTGCGTTTAAACCCGAATTGATGAAGATTTTATATAAAAAAATCTTCCTTTTCAAAACACAACAAACTTATCCGTATTTTTCAAATGAGCAAATCTTGTTAATTGATTTAAAATAATTCAAAACAAGATTTTGACACACGTATTTTTTTTTTTAAATATCAGATAGTTTCAATCAATTTAATCATATAAATTTCAAATATGTAAAACATGACCCACATAAAATCACATTTATTATATTTAAAATTATGTACATGATATCCACAATAGCCTCATTACATTAATGATATATATATATATGACATCAGTCACACGCACCAAGTTTAACACAACTCTTTTGCATTGATCAACTCTTGGATCAACTATATTTAATTTATGTCCCAATTCATATCATCATTATGTAAGATCAAATCTAATTTGATATTCTATTTTAATCTATACTTAATTGCTCTTAAGTGTGGGACCCATTAGGTTCCTAAACATGTTGGCAATGAGTGTTAAAATCCATTTATGTTAATCAATAGATTTTATAATTCAAATCATATTTAAGCTCATTCTTTATTCTTTAATAAAATTTTCATACTTATAGATCATGAGTGATGTCTAGCAACATATCATAATCACCCAAATATTTAGAAATGTCAAATTGTTTGACTAACCTTTTGATGCAGCTCACTTATGCAATTCATTCCCTTCATCATGATATTCCCATTAGATATAATAGCATAGAGATTATGATTGCCATATCTAGTATTTCAGTTTCTAGCTTAGTCATTGAACAGGCTAAATGATTTGAAACTCTTTTCAAACTCATTCTACCTTACACAAGGATTTATACTTCAATGCTAACTAAAACAATTAGGACATCATCCTTATATATACTTAGGGTGATGAATCCTTTCTTACTCACTCAAGCATCTCCATATAATTCTTATTATACCCAACGATAATCTGCATCATCCTTAAATAGGATAACATATGAAAATCGTCAAAGCATAATCGTCCTTATATGAGATAACTTAGTAAAAGAATAGTTACAATACTGTACCTCAGAATATCCATAGTCATAATTAAAACTCTACATGGAATTCTTATACCGGATCCATTCAGTGAACTTGTCTAGTAACAAGCACCTATATGTTGATGGTAGATAACCTTTACCTCAGCCTTATGAGATCAATAGCTTCCTTTCATAAAGGAACGAATCCCAACATATGGCAGTCTCAACTGCCCTAATCCAGGTTCGTATTCATAAAAGAGAGCATCGACCAGAAATATTTAGGAAGAGTACTAATGTGCATAGGAATATCATAATATACATAACCCCTTATGCAGTTCCTTTACACAGCACAACACTTCCATAGACTTTATCTTATAAATAACAGATAAGTAATGCCAATCATTTTATGAACAAATAAATATGCATGTATTATTGCTTGTAATAAATCCAAACTTTTTAACACATTGACTTTTAGGACACAAACACTATCACATGCATGGGCAGAAATTAAGAACTGTGACTTTGTTGTGAATTAGGTGCCTATTGACTTTCAGTACCTTCTATGCGAAGGTTCGGTGCTTCTAACTTGTGAAATAGTGGCTGTGCATTGGCTTCGGCATCATCATTCTTATCATGTCCATAAAAGGGCTGAAAAGGGCCATATATACTACACCACAGACGGGTGTAGTCGTGGACTTTGAGACCTTGATACACGAATCTGACAAAGTTAAAGAAGTGGCAGAATGCATCAAGGAAGCGGGATTGAAATATTTGTGCGAAACCACTAGCCACATCTTTAATGAGGAGGTCATGGAGTTCATAGAAAAGGCTCGGGTTTCGAGCAATTTTCAGGAGATTATATATACGTACAAGAAGACCGGGATACGAATCACAGCAGACGACATGGCACGGATCTTCAAACTGCCCAACGAAGGTTCGAGAGTAATATCTGCAAATATTGTCGTAGATGGGAGGCTAGCAACGCTCACTCCGGAACATCAAAAGGAGGGAATCAGAATGAAAAAGTTTCTGTCCAAGGAACACAAATTCCTTGCTAATATGGTCTAGAAGGCCACAATGTCCTGGGAATTCTCCAAAGATCATATCACACAAGATCAACATGAGATCATGTGTGTCATCCTAATGAGGTACAAGGTTAACTGGGCTAATTTGATGATGTATGAACTGGCTAGTGCAGTAGAGGCCAGGCAGCCCCTCTACGGCAGGATTCGAAGCATCATAACGCTCAGGGAAGGCCATGGACCATCTCCAAACAAATCGACATAAAGAAGATTGGAAGATTGCCCTCAAGTTTAACAAAGGCAAGGAAAGCCACTGCAGCACAACCACAACAACCACCAAAGCCTACAGCAAAGCCTACAGTGCAGCAGATGGCTAAAGAGCCCAAGAAAAGGGTGGCTCCAAAGGCTGTCAAGCCCCCGAAGAGGATGCTGATACTACAACCTTTTGAGGAATCAGAAGAACCAGCTTTGAGAAGGAGAACAATCGAAGAGGAAGCAGAGTCTGCAGACGTGCAGACCACTACTGCACTTGCAGTAGTGCAGATGAATGAAGCACTCACTTCAACAGTGCAGACGATTGGTGAAGCTGCAGACCTGCAGCAGACTGAAGAACTTGTAGAGCAACGATTGATATAACTAATCACTGTTATTGAGGATGGCTCATCCTCAAGGACACTTCCCCCAAAGATCCCCAAAGTAGCAACTTTACATGAATCGAATGTAGCTCTCGAGTTCATGAAGGGAACTGTAGATGAAGACCTATAACAGTTCACACTAGGTTCAATGATGAGCTTCGAAGAAACTCAGGAGGGTCCTCGAGCTGAGTTTAGAAAGGAGATGTTTGCAAGGGGATACACACGAAAGGAGATTGAGGATATTGAAGGAAAACTTCGAAACCTTGATGCCTCAATCCCACAAGAAGTCCCTACTGAAACTGCTGGCATCATAATCACTGAGATTACTGTAGATGAGCCGGCCACAACAACAACAACCATCATAGCAGATCAACCAACAACAACTTTTGTTCCCTACACAAATGTGTCTCTTGTTTCATATGCTGCTGATGATGATGAGCTGGAGATTGTCCAAGTTAGGACAACAGAAGAAGTCTAGGCAGCTGAGGAACAAGCAGAAGACCCAGAGGAGAGAAGAAAGTTTGAAGAGGTGCTTCAATATGTTGAAGAGCTGAGAAGAAAGGCCCAAGAGCACAGAGTACAGACTGATGCTCTCTTGGGAAAGTCTCAGAAAAAGGCAATACTGTAGGAGTTTGCACAGCAGCACCAACTCAAGAGAAAAAGGACAATTATAAGCAGCATATCTGAGCCAACTCTCATAGAAGAAGAGGAAGAGCTTGCAGAAGTGTTCAGGAAGATGGATGAAGCGTTTGCAGCAGATGCAGAATAGATCCACAAGGAGGTTGCACTGCAAAGGACCAGTCTGCAGACCACACAGTAGCAGACTGCTATGTAGACTAGGCTGCAGAAGAGAGCAGCTCATATGCTGCCTCCAGCTGCTCCTCCCAAGAGAATGAAGACCGCAACGAACAGCAGACCAAAGCTTATTTCATCAGGTCCTAGAGAACTGTTCACTGTTCATGCTGATGGATCCAAAACACTAATGGGAGACATCACAAACATGACAGAAGAAGAGATTGAACAAATGGTCCTACTATAACAACAAGCTGCTCAAACGACGAAGAGGCCAACAGAGCCTTACATACTCTTCAGTGGAGTATTGGAGTGGAAGGACTCCACACGGAAGATGGGCAGGCACAAACAAGCTCAACTACACCAAGTTGAGTTTGTTCACACACAAGAAGTATGGTTGGAGCTGAAAAGGATCATTGACAAGCATGTTCGTGCAGCAACATTGGAAATTTAGAAGTACTTGTCCAGACCATAGGTTGACAGACCACCATCTCCGAGAGGTGGAGATGACGATGGTGATGAGGATCAAGGTGGGAACAGCCACCTTGATGAACTCATAGATGAAGTGGCCAGGGAAGGAGTCCCTCAGCAGTTGCAGCAAAGCACAGAGGTGCATACTGATCAGTAGAACCAACAACCGAAATAGCCGTAGCAGAGGAGAAAGCAGGAGCAGTAGAGCAGACTACTGAGGTCCAGGAGTAGACTATCTTAGTGTCTACAGTAGAGATGGAGGATCTCACTATCGAGACGACTGCGGACGTGGTAGAGTTACAAACTACCCCGTCCTCTACAGTTGAGGACATAGAAGAAGAGGTGCAGACTACCACAGTTCCCGCAGTTGCTACAATAGAGCAGACTGAAACTATTACTGCAGACGAACGACATCCTGCAGATGAGCCATAACCCACAAACAAGCCATAACCTCAACAATCACTCACTAAATCGATACAGGATATGAAAAATCTTCAAGTACAGATAGCAGAGGAGCCATAAGGAATTCCTACAGAAGAAATGAAGTTTTCAGAAGGAGATGAGCAGACTGTAGAAGAGATTTCATCACAAGGGATAACTCTCTCAACTCTTAGAAGGCGCCAGTTGGAGGACACACCATCAACTCAACACATGCAAGGGGACATCTCTCCAATCCATATACAATTCACTCCATAAACATTGTTGGGATTGCAACAAATAACTGAAGACCCCCCTTCAGTTGGATTCCCCCAAGGCCTCCTGTGTAGAGCAACCTTCAACGTTCCCATGACTCCTCAAATAGCCATTAGGAGTCTTAGACTGGGAATGGAAGAAGCCAAGCTACCACAGCACATGGAGACTCCGGTGTCAACAAGAACCAGGTCTGCATCCAGGAGAAAGTAGACTGGAAGAACACTAGAAGCCTCTCCATCTAGCATTGATGAGAGGCTGCATCAACTGGATCAGAATCTCTACGAAGTCAAAGAATAGACCAAGGACGCTCTGCATGACTTTCCGAAGTACTCCATCCTCTTGGAGATGAACTTGCAGCGGAGAGGAGTAGGATGGAGGAAAACTTCGATGTTTTCTATGAATTATTGCTAGGCCTCTTAAAGTCATTGACCACACAAGCTCAAAAGGCCACCGGCATCAGTCTACAACACTACATCAAGACAACCTCAAACTACAATAGATTGCACGACGCATAGGTAATCAAATTTAGAAAGTTGCAGACAACAGTTTAGGAAACACAGAACTAACTGCAGGCCCACATCCTCAACAACGACAAGAGACTAAGGGTGGATTCAGCCCTCAGGAGAGCCACAACAGCAGAGAACAACATGGTGGCTGAGCTCTTGGCACTAAAGGAAGCTGTCAAAGATCTTATCCAGAGCATCAATGCAAACAAAAAGGGGAAGAAAACTGCAGCAAAGAGTGCAATTGAGGCGACAACAACAAAAGGTGCAGTAGAAAGAAGTGGTCAACAAAGGTCTCATGGAGAGAGACAGCCACAACGGTCTATAGCAGAGAAAACGAGAACTGCAGTAGAGGGGACAAGCAGCAGAAGTACAGCAAAACGATCTACGCCTGTAGCAAAGGGTTCAAGCAGCAGGAGTTCAGCAGAACAACACAAGAGTTCCTCAGAGCAGCAGAGGAGGAAGAAACCAAAGTACAAATGACCAAAGCTTCTGTAACAGGATTATCCTTCGAAGAGAGGATGGAGGGATTAATCCTTAGGAAAAAGTAAGTCCTCTTATGTTTGTAACAATTTTTTTCTTAAAAAGAATTGTTAAAAAGTGATCTTACTGTTAGAATTTCTTAGGAGTTTTGTTTGTATCAATTTAGGGGGTGATTGATAGCAATGTGCAATCCCTCCGTTTGTATAGAAATGGATGAACAAAACTTAAGAAGAAATTATGTATGTAATAGATGCTTAGGTTATAACAGTTAACTAGGTAGTTACAGACTAGGGCCAGAGGTCGTGCAACAGAGACATGTGAACGAGGGCTATGCAGACTACAGAGGGCTACAAGGTTACATACCAAAGATCAGATACATACGACAACAAAAGTGTCTTCTAGTTCTCATGATCTAGGATCATTCCAATGTTCAAGGCCAGTTCCACAAGCAAACTGAAGTGAGCCATATCGCAATGCAAGTATGCAAGCTGAATTGCAGAAGAATGAGTGCAGTGCTGGGTGCAGACGAGGCTACACTAGCAGGCTGAGCACATGAGGTCTGGAAGCTATTTAGTGGGAGTTAAGTTGGAGCAGACTGACTGCAGTACTTGGTGCAAGTGAAATTGTAGAAAGGCTGGATATGAGGACTGTGTAGTAGAGCTCATGTAGCTGAGGGTGCAACAGAGGGTGGCAGCAGAGGTAGCGGCAGAGGGCTACAGCAGAGACTGCAGCAGAGGCGTGTAGTAGACCTGGTGTATGAGTCTAGGTGCAGTATAAGTTGTGCTAGAATGGAAAGGAAAAAGGAAGTGGTAAAAAACGAGAAGCTGAGGCAATGGTGATGTGTACAGAATCAGAAAAGGTGAAGGCAGGTCAGTCTACTACACTAGAGGACAAAGCTATCGGTATCAGATCGTACAGTCACGTGTTCTGGTTCCCCTGAGCCTATAAAAGGGAAGACACAATGCACAGGAGTGAGGTTGGATGAGTCTGAGAAAGTTTGAATATCATTTGAGAGCTTTGAAAGAAAGAAAAGCCTTGGAGACTTGCTATGCACGATCTGAATTGAAGATTCAGGATTTCTGAAGAAGGTTCACTAGTCTACAAGTGAAGAATAGCAACTGTAAGATCTAGGTTCTTCATCCTTTAACAAGAAGAGTCTTGTTGTAAAGGGGTTCTCTTGTAAGCCACAAACAAGAAGATAGTGAACCTCCTTTTGGCTTGGCTACGTTGATCACCAAGGAAAGACTAGACTAAGCTCCTGTTACTTGTTGACGACAATGTCTGAACTAGTATAAATTCTGTGTCATTTATATTTCTGCATTGTTCTTCATTTCTAAACTGTTAGCTAGATCTCAAAAGGTCCAAAGAGACAAACTTTTCAAAGCTAAAGTCTCAACTGTAAAATTTCCGCTAACTGCAGCAGACTCAGGTAATACAGTCTAGCCAATAGCTCTGTTATGCTGCCTGGTAAAATTTTTGAGATAACCTATTCACCCCCCCCCCCCTTTAGGTTATTTCTTGGACTTTCAAGATGGCTCTCCTTAGGGTCTGCTTGGAACCGTGCACACAAGCATACACCAAAGACAATATCAGGACGTGTAGGTGTAAGATACAAGAGTGATCCAATCATACCTTGATACTCCTTTTAATCAACACTCTTACCACTTGGATCCTCATCCAACTTGCAAGCCGTGAGAATAGGGGTATCATAAGACCTGGCATCCAATATCTTGTACTTCTTCAACAACTCCACAAGGTACTTATTTTGGTGGATTAAAATTCCATGTTGTGACTGCTTGATTTGTAGGCCAAGGAAGAAATTGAGTTCTCCCATCATGCTCATCTCAAAGTTATCTGTCATCAACTTGGAAAAATTTTGACACAAGAATTCATTAGTAGCACCAAAAATAATATCGTCCACATATATTTGAACTAATAATAATTCTTTGTTCTTGGTTTTGATAAATAGCATTTTGTCAACTTCACCCTTCTTAAAACCATTAGAAATAGGAAAGCTAGATAACTATTCATACCAAGCCCTGAGAGCTTGTTTTAAATCATAAAGTGCTTTATCCAACTCGTAAACATAGTCAGGGTGTAAAGAATTTTCAAAACCAAGTGGGTGCTTGACATAAACTTCCTCTTTCAAATTTCCATTAAAAAATATACTTTTAACATCTATTTGATAGAGCTTCATGATCATGAATTAAACAAAGGCAATCAGCAGCCTTATAGCCTCTAATCTAACAATAGGAGCAAAACTCTCATCATAGTCAATGCCTTCTTCTTGACTATATCCTTTTTCTACCAACCTATCTTATTCCTAACAACCACACCAAAATCAACAAGTTTGTTACAGAAGAGCCATTTCCTTCCTATTACTAGATGATCATTAAGTCTAGGTGCCAGTTGCCAATCTTTGTTTCTCTCAAACTGATTAAGTTTCTCTCTCATAGCAAAAATCCAATCATTATCACTCAATGCATCAGAAACATCATGAGGTTCACAATGAGAGATAAAGACCGAGTAGGCGCAAACATTGGTTTGTGAGCTAAATGATGACTTGGACCTTTTCTAGACTCCACTCTTCTGATCTCTTATCACAATATCTAGAGGCTATGAACTTTTACGCTTCTAGTTCCAAAGATTCAGCTCATCCGCAGCATCGTCTTGGCCATTCTTCTGCTTTGTCGATGACCATTCTTCTGCTTCTTTTTCCAATAATTTCTCATTTTCTACAGCTTCCTGGTCCTTTGACTTCTCCAATTCGTGGTCATCATCATCTTTCTGCACTGATTTAGAAGATGGATCAGTTTCATCAAATAGCACATGAATACTCTCTTCAACACAATAGTCCTTTTATTAAGGACTTTGTAAGCTTTGCTGTATAGAGAATATCCTACAAAAACAACCTCATCACTTTTAGCATCAAACTTTCCTAGATTATCTTTACCATTGTTTAGCATAAAACATTTGCAACCAAACCTTCTTAAATGTGCCATTCTAGGATTTCTACCAAAAAAAAGTTCATAGGGAGTTTTCTTCAGAATCGGCATGATTAAATCTCTGTTGAGGATATAGGCAGCTGTGTTAACAGCCTTAGCCCAGAAGTTCTTTGGTAAGCTGCTATCTAACAACATAGTGGGAGCCATCTCTTACAAGGACCAGTTCCTTCGCTCAATGACTCCATTCTATTGAGGTGTATGTGGGGTTCAAAATTTGTGATCCACTCCATGTTTCCTGTAGAAATAAATGAACAAAGCATTGTCAAATTCAGTTTTGTGGTCTGTTCAAATAGCTACAAGCTTATACCCAAGTTGGTTCTCACCTTTTTGAATGAAACTCTGAAACTCATCAAAGGTATCTCTCTTATTACTTATGAACATCATCCAAGTATATCTTGAAAAATCATCGACAATTACAAAAACAAGCCTGCTTCCCCCTACACTCCTTACTCTCATAGGACCATATAAGTACATGTGACTAAATTGCAACTACTCCTTTGGTTTTAAAGGATGACTTGACATGCTTACCCTTGGAAAATGAATTGCATAACCCTTCACCTTCATACCTCATGGCTAGTAATCCTTCCACAAGCTTCAGAGTGTTGAGTTTGTTGAGTAGATGGTAACCTGCATGCCCTAGCCTTTTATGCCATTGTGTATCATCATGCACACTCAAACAGTTAGTTTCTTCTCTGCAATATCATTTAAGAAAATCTTGTACACATTCTTTACCCTTCTTCCTTGTAATGTGATTTCACCTGTTTGCTTATCCTTGACAGCATAGTGGTTTTGAGTAAACTCAGCAACGTTGTCATTGTCACAAAACTGTGTGATACTCAAAAGATTATGCTTCAAGCCTTTAATATAATAGATATTATCAATGGAGTGTTCCTAGGACTTACCAATTTTACCTGATCCTGCGATGTTACCTTTTTCGTTGTTGCCAAAGGCAACACTCCCTCCATAATAGGCATTTAGTGAGAGGAACCATAATCTATCTCTTGTCATATGTCTTGAGCAACCACTGTCTAAGAACTAAGTGCTACTACCTCTCACAATTTCCTGCAAAACAGATTAGCTTGTTGTCTTAGGAACCCATCTTTAGTTGGGTCCCTTTCTTCTAACATTCCAGTACCTAGGTGTAGGAAGAACAATGCAACCTGCTTTACATGCAACTGAAAAGTTAGTCTCAACAATTCTATGCAATTTGACACATTCAGCAATATGATGTCCCTTGAAACCACAATGCATGCATACACATTCTCTGGGTAGGTCTATGTACTTTTTTCTTTCCCATGGTGTTCTTTTAATATTCCTATTTGGTGGCATACCAAGTACACGTGTGTTAGGTTTATTTAACAACCTTCTCAAATCAATTCTACCTCCTCATCATCGTCTTCGTCTTTTGTTGCCATCAAGCATTCCTTTGAGTTGTTGCCTTCACTCTCTTCCTCATCTGCATCTTCATCACTTCCTGAGTTGATCTCATCCCATGTTTCACATGCAACCATCATTGCCTTCTTTATATCAGCTTCAAAAAAATAGGCCTTTCGCGCCTTTGGTGATTCTTTCTACAACAAGTAAAAATCTTGCATAAAATGACTTGTTTTTCCACATTTAAAACACGGATTAGCGCTCGGCTTAGATGATGAAGATCCTTTACGCTTAGGTTTAGAAGACTTTCCTTTTCTGCCCTTGAAATTCTTAGCAAATTTTAAATACTTCCTGGTCAGAAACACAAGGTTGTTTTCATCTGGTATAGAAAGCTCTGGTTCTTCCTTAAGAGTTTGTTCTACCGAGAGAGCCAGTCATTTACCTTTCTCAGCATCCTCAATAGCATCATGGTGTTGCAAGAAATTTTTGTGTGTCAGTAGTGATCCAATGAGATCATCCATCATTTCTTCCAGATTCTTGGCTTCTTGGATTGATGTCACCTTTGGTTCCCATTATCTAGGAAGGCTTCTCAGAATTTAATGAACCTGGTTCTCTGTACTAACTGATTGATCAAATCTAACTCATTAGCAATGTCAGTAAAGCAAATGTACATCTCAAAGGTAGATTCATCCTTTTTCTTAATGAACGGCCCATATTTTTGAGTGAGAAGATCAATCTTAGAACGCTTTACCTGGGAAGTATCTCATATATTACCTGAAGCTTGCCTCACATCTCCTTTGCATATTTACAGACAGAAACCCTGTTATATTCATTTGCAGACAAGTCCCATATGAGCAGCTTCTTAGCTTTTTCACTTTAACTAGATCATCTTCATCCCATTTATCTTCTAGTTTGGGAATGATCTCTCTCTTGCCATTTCTCATCTCTACCCCGAGAGGACCTGTTTTGATGATTTGTCATAATTGGAAATTCTCAGCCTAGATGTATGTTTCCATGCGTTCCTTCCAATAGGAGTAGTAAGTGCCATCGAGAAGAGGAGGTCTTTGTGATGAGAGTCCCTCTCTGTAATCCTAAGAACTCATTGTGTAATCTGCTTTACGTGGTTAGTGTAAAAGAAGAGCACTGCTCTGATACCAATTATTAAGTCCCAGTCACAAGAAATACTAAGGGAGGGGCGGGGTGGTGAATTGAGTATTTAAACTTTTTCGAAAGTTTGTAAAGTGATGTACCACAAACTGATGTTTCACTTAGAACCACTTCTTAGGTGAGAGTCGGTTCTTATGAAGAGTTGGTTCTTGAACTTTCAGTTTCAGTTTTCCTACGATTTTCTAAGTGATTAATGAAAAACAAAGCAATGTACGAAATATAAATGACACCATATTTATAGTGGTTTGTCTCCAACATGGCCAGGGATTTACATCTACTCTTCACGCACAACAATTACACTATGTAAATCACTTTACAAGTACACCCTTTGTTCTCTTACTCACAGTTAACCAAACTACGAGACTTCTTCAGTACTTCCTCTACCCTAGGACACTATACATGATTATCTTTGTCTACCCTGAGATTAGAAAATCCCCTTGCAAACTACCCCCTTGATAACTTGACTCACGACTCCTACAGACTCTTGGTCTCGATCAATAATTGACCACAGCTCCACAAGCTTGATCAATACGAACAACTCGATCATACAACAAATAACCTATGGACATGAAAAGTTTGACACCATTATCATATAGGAAAGAACATTGAGCACATCTAAGATTAAAATTCACCTCGAGATTTTCATTGCAAAACCATAATTCAAAACCTCCTTCGAATCACCAAAATCAAAGTTGAAAACACTCAATATTTTACTCACTTCAAGCTCTGTGTGATTCGGTGAGATTAAAAAACATTCCCATCGTTTGTTAAACAATTTTTGTATAGCTATAAACCTGGGAAAAATGGGTGAACGTGGAACACAGGAAGAAATCAGTCAAAACAAATTTTTTTACTTGTCTCCTTAGTTTTAGGAATATTTTCAATTATTTTGTCAAAACAGATTTTCCTAAAACAGTTCACTACTCATAATTCTGAAAAAGAAATTTTCCTTCGCTAAAAATATGCGGATCAAAACAGAAAATATCTTTCAGAGATTATGGATATGCAAAATCAGGGTTTCAAAATAGAAACGGTTACAAACACAAGAGATGGCTCTTCAAAGACACAAGAGACGGCTCTTCACAAACCACATTTCATTTGATCCTTAGTGCTCAATAATTCAACTGTAGGATAAGATGTCTTACTTCATTGTCCTTATACAAGTATCTAGATTGTAGATTATCAAATGCATCAATTAGATCTTGTGTTCTTCATGAGTTGTTGTTTCTTGATTCTTGAGGCCTTTCACTTGAACTCAGCACTTTAATCTTTGATCAAATTTCAATCTATGATCTTCAGGTTATTTTGTATGTGGTACAAAAATCTTCATATCCATTCATGCTTGATTAAAACACTCCATGCATTCCTTCATGCTGTTAACCTAATCGTGCATCTACACATATAAATTCAAAACATTATTAATGCACATCTATTTGTTATCATCAAAACACATCAGATTCAACAATGAAACATAAATTTCCAAATGCGTGTCTCCCAAATTCCACGATTTCATTGTTTCCCCATTCCGCGAGTCCAATTGCGTCCGAAATTCTACCAATTGAATCAATCAACTAGTATAAAAGGAAAGGTAGGGACATCATCTAACTCACTCGCTCAAGAATCCATATTAATGGTCAATTCAACTCACTCAAGCGTCCATATTGAAATTCCTGTGTCTCAAACAATGGCAAACACAAACATCATTTTTGTGATGATTCTCCCCCTTGTGTGCACCATTGAGGTCAAAACACCCTTACTGTTCGAATACTATCGCATGTCCACTCGTTCCCTGTGCCGAATTCATCACTGGCGTAACCCCCCGCCCTTACACCGGCTACTGTGGAGGCTTCGACAACATCACTCGCTCCGCTCTTGGCCAACTTAGCGATGAAAGGCAAATCCAAAAATAAAATAAAATGATGGCGAAGTCGTTGAGAAAGGCGCTGATCTGGAAGGCCTGATCTGTTAAAACCTAAGCCCTTGCGGATGACAAATTCAACTTGAAAGGCAACTATTGGCATGATCATCAGCAGCCCAAAAGCGGAACATCATTCCTAAGTTGCGTGCCATCCACATTATGATTTTTCTAAACTATAGTACTACTGGCATCCATGCCAATGAATATCAAAAAAGACAAGTCGTCAATATTACGAGACAGAGTGTACATATAAGAGCAGAATCACTTCAAGAAAGAGTGGAACATAGTACAACAAATAGGAATCCCTCATCAGGTATACATATAACCAGTCGCTACAACAATACCATTGTACATCTAACATAAACATTACATTTGGTTCAAGATGCAACGCCCATGGACGACTCAGATGGCACATTCGCTTATGCTCCACAAGTTGCACGACGTCCTCTTTCTCTTCAGTTTCTGTCTTCTCGCTAGCTTCTTTTCCATGTCCTTCACCTTGGTTTGAAGATTGGTCATTTGTGCTTCCTGCTCTTTTCCCACCTTCATGAGTTTTTCCAGTACACCTTTCAGCATCTCGCTTTCTTCAGCCGCCCAGCCTTGAGGTCATCTACATCTTTTCCCATGCCAAACCCCTTGCACCTAATTAGGTTACTAATTGCTTCCCCGTGTTAAACAACCTAATGTCTTTCCTACTCTCTCTAACTATATTTCTTTGGTAAAACATTGTATGCTTGGAAATTAGCTGTAGGAAGTTAGTTGCACTAAAAAGTTTAGTTGCAAACTAATAATCTAACTTAACCACCTTGAATGTTAGTAGTCTACTAGTTTGATTATGGAAAGTTAGTTAAGGAGATTAAGAATTATGGTTGTGTAAGTAGTATATAAGGGATGCTTAGTACCCTTATTCATTACCACAAAACTTGGAGAGTTTCTAAGTATAAGAATAAGTGCAAGGCACTTAAGAGATAAGTGTGTATTTATAGAGTATTTCTAAATAAAATATGATGTAATTTGTGAGTGCTAGACACAATTAAAGTGTGGTTGTTTTTATAAATGTATGGGTTTGTAATACTTTATTCTTATTAGAATTTATAATTCTCGATACACTTTGGTTCCGACGATCCAATTTTCCAACAATTGGTATCAGAGCCACCTCGGAGGTGTGGAGTTGATGAAATATTATTTTTTACCAGACTCTATAAATAAATTTTATCGGATTGTTAAAAATAAAAGTACTCGTAAAAAATATTTTTATTGTTCCTATTTAGAATTGTAAAATATTACTGTTGTCGTTAAAAAAAATTTATTTTTACCGTGGCGTAAAATTTTTCTTACGGAGTCATTATGACAGAAGGTAGCAACTCGGTCAGTAATATAGAGAAGGTAAATAGCAGCAATTATAGCACTTTGAGCATCAGAATGAAGTTTTACTTCCTCAGTCAAAATCTCTAGCAGATTATTGACGGGTCTGATGCAACATCACCAAAAGAGCCTGAAGACAACTTTAAGAAATTGAAGGTCAAAGCTGGTAAGGTGATTTTTGTTCTTACCATCTCTGTAGAAGATGAATTTCTACAAAGAATCAAGGATGCAAAGCGGCCTAAAGAAGCATGAAACACTCTAGCCACCACGTTTGCCTACTCGACTTCAACAACTGGTGAATGAGCTTATGTAAGTCTTACAATGGGACTTGACGATAAGCCAGTACTTCACTAAAATGAAAGATTTATGTGAAGAAATTACTAAAGTGAATCCAGAGAATCCAATTACTGATCCTCGTATGAGGAGGATCATTATTCATGGGTTAAGACCGGAATTCAATGGTCTTGTGACATCAATACGTGGGTTGGCCACTCAGCCGGGTCTTATAAAGCTGGAGAGTATTTTGACGAACCAGGAAACTCTAGACAAAGAAATGTCTGGAGTCTCTATTAAGGAAGAAAGGACGGCTCTCTTTAGCAAAAAGACAAGTCTAGAGAAGAAATCTAACCAAGACGTTCAACGGATGCAAGAAACACAACCACGTCAGCAAGAAGGCTAGCAAAAGAAGCAGTCTTGGAGGAATTCTCAATCCAAGAGAAGCTCTAATCAAGGGGAAGCTCAAGGTGATGGACGAAGTCGACATCAAAATAAAGAATGCTATAACTGTGGAAGGAAGAGACACTTTACTCGCGACTGTTGGAGGAAGTCCGAAAGAGATAACTTTGCTTCTTCTAGTAAAAGTAAAGGCAATATCGAAGAAGAACGGGATTTTCAAGTATCCTTGACGATAGAAGAACAAGTGGTCGCAGCTTCTTGTATTTCTGAACCAGTAAAAGAGTTGGCACTTGTAGCTGTAAACAACGACAAGGTAATTAACTACAACCAGACTGCATCTTAGACTCTGGTTATTCTAATCACATGACGGGAAGTAAGGAGAAGCTCCATGACATGTTCGAGTACAAAGGGAAGCGCGTGGTCGTCATCGGTTACAACTCGAAGTTGTCAATAGCTCATGTTGGTAAGACAATGATTGTCCCTCGGCAAAGCGATAAAGAGGTACTGCTAGATAATGTTTTGCATGTACTTGGTATGACGAAGAAGTTGTTATCAGTTTCACAACTGACGACAAGTGGACACCATATGGTGTTCAGACCTACCGAAGTGAAAGTCTTCTATAGCCACGACAAGAGTATGTCTGTCATGGATGAAAGACGAATGGAGTCTGTCTATGTTATGTCATCCCAAGAGACTTACGTGGATAAAACTCGAAAGAATGAGACGGCTGATCTATGGCATGGTTGGCTTGGGCATGTGAGCTTTCAGAAGTTAAGAGAGATGATTAGAAAATTAACTCTCAAGGGTCTCCCGCTGTTGGAGATTCATGAGGATATTGCCTATGCTGGTAGTCATATATGGCAAAGCACACCAGTTGTCATTTAAGGAGTCCCAGTTCAAAGCGAAGGTTTCTTTGAAGGTGGTTCACTCGGATGTCTTTGGTTCGATGAAGTAATCATTAGTCATCGGTCTAAGGTATATGATTACCTTCAACTATGACTGCTCAAGGTATGTGTGGGTATACCTTATGAAGCAGAAGTTTGAAGCATTATCCATGTTTAGAACTTTCAAAGAGGATGTGGAGAAGGAGCTAGGAACTATGATGCGGTGTCTCCATACTAACAATGGAGGCGAGTATATGTCAAACGAGTTCAAAAAAGGTCAACGAAAGCATCACTACCCAACCATGGAGCGAAAGTCAAATCCCAAATATGTCAATGCAGCTCTTGTTGAAGATGACAAGCCACAAGAGCCGATTTTCTATGAGGAGGCAGCTCGAGGCAAGGAATGAAGACAAGCCATGAAAAAAGAGATTGATGCGTTGAATCAAAATGAGACTAGGGATTTAGTTCCAAAGCTGAAGTTCGTACAACCCATCTCCTGCAAATGGGTGTACAAAGTCAAAACTAGATCTGATGGTTCCATCGAGAGGTACAAAGCTTGACTTGTTGCTCGTGGATTCTCACAAAAGTATGACTTGGATTATGATGAGACAATTGGTCCAGTAGCCAAGATCACAACTATTCGAGTTCTCTTAGCACTTGCCGTCAGCAAGTCGTGGAAACTATGGTCGCCAGATGTCAAGAATGCTTTCTTACATGGACAGCTTGATCATTAAATCAACATGGAGCAACTGAAGGGGTTCGAGAGCAGAACATACCCTTTGTATGTGTGCAAGCTGAAGAAGGCACTTTATGTCTTGAAGGAAGCATCTAGAGCATGGTATGGGAACATAGTTGAGTTTCTTATCCATAGCGGATACTTAGTTGCGCCAGTAGACTCAAACCTATTTGTGAAGATTTGAGGTGACAAGATGATAGCAGTTCTTGTCTATGTGGATGATCTAATCATCACAGGAGACCATGAAGAGGATATCAAACAGAGGAGAGCAAATCTGTCGATTCGATGCCAGATAAAAGAGCTTGGAGAGCTGATGCCCTTTCTGGATCTTAAAGTAGACCGAACCAAGAAGGCATATTCTTGTGTCCGCAAAAGTATGCCAAAGATCTTTTGGTGAAATATGGAATGCTTGATTGCAAACCTGTTTCAACACCAATGGAGGCCAACTCTAAGTTGTACTCAACTGAAGGCAAAGATCTTGAAGATGAGACTATGTACAGGCAAATAGTGGAAAGTTTGATCTATCTCACTTTGTCAAAACCTGATATTTTCTATACAGTTGGTGTAGCCAGTAGGTTCATACAAAATCGTAAGGAGCCACACTTGGAAGAAGTGCGATATATTCTGAGATATGTCAAAGGAACCATTGACTTTGGCATTTTATATAAGAAGCAAGGCCAATCTCAATTGTCAGGTCTATGTGATGCTGAGTATGCTGGAGATCACGAAACTGGACAGTTAACTACTTACTATATGTTCAACCCTGGATCAGAGGTTAACTCTTCGTGCAGCAAAGATAACCAATAATGTCTTTGTTAACTACAAAGGCAAAATATCGTGCAACAGCTGTGGCAGCTCAGAAATGTATGTGGCTGATGCAGTTTGTTAGGAATGTGCAATCCCTCCACTTGTATAGAAATTGATGAACAAAACTTAGGAAGAAATTATGTATGTATTAGATGCTTAGGATGTAATGGTTAGTCAAGTTATTGCAGACTAGGGTTGTAGATGCAGCAGAGTGCAGCTGGGTGCAGCAGAGTAGCAAGACACAGAAGTGCAGTAGAGTGCGGACGACCTGAGTGGTACAGACTACTAGAGGGACTAAAATTTGCATGCCAAAGATCAATCACATACAACAGCAAAAGGTCTCAGTGTTCTCATGATCTAGGGCTCTTCATGTGTTCAAGGCCAGTTCCAGCAGTAAAGAGAAGTGAGCCATATTGCAGTGCAAGTATGCAAGCTGAATTGCAAAAGACAGAGTGCAGTGCTGGGTGCAGACAAAGCTACATTAGCAGACTGAGTAGATGAGGCCTGGAAGCTATTGAGTGGGAGCTGAGTTGTAGCAGACTAGCTACAGTACTTGGTGCAAGTGAAGTTGCAGAAAGGATGGATATGAAGACTATGCAGCAGAGCTTATGCAGTCGAGGTGCAGTAGAGGCTGCAGCAGAGGCTGTGTAGCAAAGGCGTGTAGCAAACCTGGTGCATGAGGCTGGGTGCAGTATAAGTTGTGCTGGAATGAAAAGGAACAAGGAAGGGATAAAAAACGAGAAGTTGAGACAAAGGTGATGTGTACTGGATCAGAAAAGGTGAAGCCAAGTCAGTCTGCTATAATAGAAGACAAAGCTGTCACTATCAGATAGTACAGTCACGGGTTCTGGTTCCTTGAGCCTACAAAAGGAGACTCCCAGCGCAGAGAACAAGGTTGACAAGTCTGAGAAAATTTGAATATCATTGAGAGCTTTCAAAAAGAAGAAAAGCCTTGGAGACTCGCTATGCATGAGCCGAATTGAAGATTCAAGATTTGTGAAGAAGGTTCACTAGTCTGCAAGTGAAGAACAACAACTGCAGCAAAGCACTGTAAGATCTAGGTTCTTCATCCTTTAGCAAGTAAGA
>JAOVYX010018446.1:0-20163 GCA_035668315.1 Drosera spatulata
TCTTCAAATAATTCCCAGCTCAATTTCCTTGCTGCGTATCAGGTGCACCTACAATAAAATAAATAGTATAAATACCCACGCATTAATTTAAAATAGGGTATTCATGTGAGTACAATTATGATTGTACACGTTATATTCGAATTAAGGGAACAGGTTTAATTTTTAAAATCAAGAAGAGGGACCAATTTCCCTTCCCTCCACTGTTCACGAGCAGAACAACTCGGGGAGGTTAGGGTTGGCCAGGGCGGGGGTTTCAGGCGGTGGCCGGGGCAAGGGATGCCGGCTATGGCCGGATCCGGCTTGGGCAGCCTTGGGCGGAGGCAGGCCGGGCGGTGCGGGGCTCGGGCAGGCAGCGCAGGCTCGGGCACGGGGCAGGCGGCGGCAGCTCAGCCGGACTTCGGGCGACGGCGGTGGCGGCTTCGCTGGGCTCCGCCGACGACGGCGATGTCTTGAGGTGCTAGGGAATCCATCCCCGGCAGCGGCGGCTGCGGCCTCCCATCTTGGCAGCGGCGGCGCAGACTCGGGGCGGCATCGGGGCGAGCGGGGAAGGGCGGCCAGGCGGTGGCCGGCTTCGGTTGGACTCCGGGGTGCTGGCCAGAGGGCAGCGACGGGATCTGGAGAAGGCCCTGGCAGCGGCTGTGATGTCTCGAGGCGGCAGCGGGGTTTGGGCTCAGGGCAGGGCCAGGCGGTGGGCAGAGCGGCTCCCGTGGCGGCTGGGTTCCGGGCAGCGAAGCGGAAATCAAGGCAGACGGCACCGGAGTGGCCGGATCTGGCCGGGATCGATATCGAAGGGAAGGCGAAGACGAAACAATACGAAACAAAAGCAGAGACGAGACGAACGCTTACCTTTTTCTCTGTCTTCGCTCTCAATTGGCAGGTTTGATGTGGTTTGAACGCGGGTTGGAGAGTATTTAAACTTGTTGTTGAGATATTTGCGGAGACGGTTAATATCTCAAGTTAATCTATCCATGCAACCCTTAAACTCGTAGTTCTCGCAAGATTTAACAACCTAATATCTTTTGTTGTTTTTCTTTTTATTTTCAAGATTTTCCCAGGGATATTACAGGAAGTGACCTACTTTTTTAATATTTAAAACATTGATCAGTGATGGTGTTAGATGGTGAAGTAGTTTTAGGCTTGGATTTAGAATACTTCCCTCGTTTGCTTCTGAAATCTTTTGTAACATTCAAATACTTCTTGGTTAGAAACACGAGGTTGTCTTCATGAGGCTGTGAAGATTCATCTTCTTCTCCATGAGCCAGTTTGATGTGTGTCGAAACACACATAATTTTACGTTCTTAAATCTATATTTTGTTTCATTTTTATGGTCCATTTAATCTTGTTAGTTTGGTTTTACTTTTATAGCATGGTACTGCCAAAACTTTAGTTTTCATTGCAGAATATTGATAGAAGAGATGTGGCACGGCCCGTGCCTGGTGTCAAAATGAGCCCCAGTACCAACTTAGCCGTGATATGGAACGACAATTTTTCCTGAAGCTTCTGGACCATATATCTCAACAACGCATCCCTGTTAAAAAAAATGCACACGTTGTAAATCGCGCCCGCGACTAGACCAGGTTCCGCCCACGATTAAACACTCAAAAACACATGAAAAGGTTAAAAATACCATAAAAACAACTCAAATTACTTGAAAAGGCAAGAAACAATGAAAACAACCATGAAATGACCATACAACTCTGCAAAGCATGGTCCATTTGTTTCGAATGGTATCGTTTTTATTAAACCTAGAGGAAACTCGCCAACGATAGCATGAACTCGTGATAACTAGTTGACAATGTTAAGCTTGTATAGTATGCTTTTTAATGATCACAATGTTTGGAAGAGATTTTGAAGCTTTGGAATGAGATGTATAGTAGTTTGGAAGTGTTCAAGCACGGCCAGGAGATGAAATGCATAGGTAGACACTGTCGTGTTACATTCAGCAGTGCTCTCGACATACGGTCTATCCAGGTCGGGTCAGGGTCGCACAACCATGCTTCCCTCATGGAAGAAATATTAGTTTTGTTCGAAACATGGCCCAATTCAGGTCTTGTCACACCTTGCACGATTGTGTGAGGTTCTCTATACTGCATATCTTTGTTATTTTTAATCAAAGATTTATAGGGGATTGTTTCTTATCCTTCTCCCCTATAAATATCATGACTTTCACATCAGATAAAGGGAGGACTACTTTTATACGGCAGAGAGAAAAACGCACTTTCAAACCCTAGAAGCAGATCTGAGAAAAATAGGATCGATCCGCATCTGTCAACAACATCGGGATTGAGTCACGATCGTTGCAACCTTCATCAAAACTCTATTCTAGATTGGGTTTATTCTTAGTGTTTTCAGACTTTCTATCTAGTTTTGTAAAGGATCTTGGATTGTTTCTTCGTATCGTTTTGTCGTCTATCATGATCATAGCATAAACCTTTTTTATGACAATTTATTAAAGATAATTCTCAGGGATTTCTAAGATTGAGCATGTTCTTCATATTTTCTTATGATCTAGATTGCTTTAATCATGAATGAATTGATCTTATTCTTACCATTGATGTGATATGATATAGTTTTGGTCATTCTACGCTTTGAAATATCAATCGTTGCAGTTATCAGTCTCTTTTTATAATGTATGCTAGCAAACTATATGTTGTATTATTCTCTTCTGTATAACCTAAATTATTCATTTCATGATTTGTAAATAATGAATTATTTTCTTCTATTCAATGTTTATGGTATATTGAGTTATGACATAATGCAACAATAATTAGTCTGGGTATATTCTCATCTTACCTAAATTGATTATTGTTAGTTGATAGTTTATTCTCATCAGGCTATCATATTTTAGATATAGCATATAGTTAGATTTCACTTAGCTACAATATACATCAAAAAGGATCTAGGAAGGAAAAATCAACATCAATGAAGAAATCCCATGAATGAATCAAAATACATTATCATACATCTTATTTCCAATTAATTAAAGTCAGTTCAATCTTCTCATATTATCTTGGCAATTTTTAGTTGTCATTATTTCATATTAAATTACAAAGCTCCTATTTTTATCACATTAAGTTACATCTTAAGTGATTGACATAAAATTAACTTATTGTATCTGTTCCTTGTGGGAACGACTCGACTTTTCCACTACTACATATTTATATCAATTCTGTGATGTGTGGTGTAGTTAGGATTTATGGTTTGCGACGGACGCGTCAAGTTTTGGCGCCGTTGTCGAGAAACGGTCATTACATTATTCATTTTTGTGTTAATTCATTTGATTTGTGATTTTATTTGTTTTTCTAAATTTTTGAACAGGCATTTGGAGACAACCATTAGTGCATAAACTTGAGGAGTGGACGCATCACAAGAGTATTCATAAAGAAGATTGTAGGGGAGCTTGAACAAAGCAACTTCGAGCATCCAAGTCCTACTCAAGAGAGAACATGACATTTTTCTAACCCTACAAATTCCCTCGATGAGAGCGTTCCAACTTTATTTCCTACAATGGCTGATCCTTTAAACGACAATAGAAATAATAACAATAGTAATGCTGTTTATGTGAATGCTGTACCAGAATGAACCCTTAGAGAATTAGCTAAGTAAAAAACAAATAACAATTCTCAACTGTGTATTGTTTTTCCTACTGTTGGTGCTAATTTTACAATCAATTCTGGTTTTCTTCATAAATTACCTGTGTTTAATGGTCGTCCTGGTGAGTGTCCACACCATCATCTAAAAAAATTTAGGGTAGTGTGTGAAAACATGAAGCCTGATGGGATAAACAATGAAGTGATTCAACTTAGAGCGTTTTCTTAGGTGAATTGGCCAAAAACTGGATATATGATTTGGCACCCGATACAATCAATACACGGGAACAAATATAACGCACCTTCTTGAATCGGTATTTCCCCACTTCTAGTTACTGATATTCAAACTCAAAACAGTAGCATCCAGCGAAAGCCTAGGGAGTAGTGGCAACGTTTTAAATGTCTTGTTGCCAGTTATCCAAATCATTAATTTTTTGAAAATATCCTTATTAAATACTTTTACAAGGGGATGTCATACTATGATAAACAACTCGTTGATGGCGCATGCGAAGGAGATTATCAAGATCTTTATGCAACTGTAACTTGTGAGTTGTTTGAGAAAATAGTTGCAAGATGACAAAACCAGCTACTTCCTGATGATATTTCAAGACACGCTCGTGAAATATCTTATCATAGTGATCCTAGTTTGGTTGAGATCAAAGACATGCTTGTCAAATTTCTTGTTCAAAATAATCAGCCACCACAAGCCAAGGATTACGGTATTTGTCTTATTTCAGGTCATGCTACTGACCAGGCTAATTCTGTGAAGGAAAACAGGCTAATTCTGTAGCGAATATTTCAGGTCCACCAAGACCTATAAACAACCAAGGCTACATGCAAAATCAGAATAACCTAAGGTGGAGGAATGATTTATCAACAACAATATCGTAGATCAAATCCACCTGGTTTCTATAATGTTAAGCCACCTCATCAATTTTCACAGCAGCAGGAATCTCAACCTGCATAGTCTTCTTCTTTTCCTTTACTTGAGGAGCTTGTTCGAACCTTGATAAATTCATCGATCCAAATTCAGAATAGTACTACCTCTAGCATTAAAAATCTAAGGAATCAAATGGGTCAATTGGCCACAGAGTTGGAACAGCTCAAGGCACAAATGTCTAATAAGCTTCCATCTCTCATGAAAATATGAGTGCGATCACATTGAGAAGTGAAAAAAATTTCCGAAAATTGATGGTTCAAAGAAAAGCCTGATTGAGCCTGAGTTAGAGGTTCTTCCTTCTCAAACTATTCCAGCATCATCTCTGTTGTAGCAAAATTCATCTTCATCTTGTTCAACTCAATTAGTTCCTACTCAAAACTCAACTTCTACTCCAGAAAATCATTCAAAATCAGTTCCACCTTATCCCAGCAGTTTGGCTAAGGATAAGAAATACAAGGCTAAAAAAGACATTTTCGTGCATTTTCGAAAAGTAGAGGTGAACATCCCTCTCCTTGACGCAATTAAACAAATTCCACAATATGTTAAGTTCCATAATATTTCTGCTATTTTGTAAATAAAAGACGTATTAAAGGAGATGAAAGAGTCACGTTGGAAGAAAATATTTTTGCTATTTCGTAAAAGAAACTGATAGGAATGCGCAATCCCTCCAATTATATAAAAATTGATGAACAACACTTAGAAGACAACCATGATGTAGTTAGTGTGCTTAGGCTAGAAATCAGGTTAGTAATCTGCAGTCAAGGTTTGATGCAAAAGAGCAAACGACCACAGATGGAGAGCATTGTGGGCCACCTGATGTAGACCACTATTAGCTTGGTGATTTCAGTAAGGCAGCTATGACATACATAGACAGCAAAAGACCTGCAAATGCTTCAGGATCTAGGATTAATTGTGTTGACAAGGACCAACACAGCAATGCAGAAGATGTTAGAGTAGTGCTAGGTGTAGACGAGGTTATAGCAGTGACTGAGTACAGACGAGGTACTGAGTGCAGACTAAGTGGCAGCAGACTGAGTGCAATAGAGGTGTTTGCAAGGTTGGACAAGGATCAAAGGATTGGTCAAATTGAAGATTTGAGGTATGAAAAATGTGTACTAGGATAAAAAAAGCTGAAGCCAGTCTGTCAACGTCAGTGATGGGGTCATTGTGAGCAAACAGACAAAGCTGTCAACATCTGAACAGTATAGTCACATGTTCTCATTCTCTCAGCCTATAAAAGGGGATCAAAGGAGCTCAGACAATACATACGCGTGAACGATGATATTTTGAATTCTCTCAGAAAGAAGAAAAACCAGAAATCATTACGCAATTGTCTAAGTGAGCTAAAAAGAAGAATCAGGAAGAAGAGAGTTTACTGGTCTGTACTGAAGAATAGGAAGCTACAGCAGAGTCCAAAGAAGGGTTCTCTTGTGAAGCTGTACAAGGATCTAGGTTCTTAGTCTTTAGCAAGTTGTGAACTTGTGAAGGGGTTCTCTTGTAAGGGGTTCTTAGTCTTCGCACTCACCTCTTGGCTTGACTACACTGGTCACCAAGGAAAGACTGGACTAAGCTCTCGTTGGTCAGTCAATAGCGAGTGTCTAAACCAGTATAAAATCCTGTGTTCTTATTTTCCTTATATTGTTTTACATATTAGAACTGTTAGAAATAGATCAAGGAGTGCAAAGAGATAAGCTTTCAAAAGCATAAGTCTCTGCTACAGACACATCGTATAGTTTGCAAGATAAACTAGTGCATACTAGACAAACACTCTACTGCTTTATATCAAACTTTTCAAGACAACCGATTCACCCTCCCCCCCTCTAGGTTGTATCTCTGGTAATAAGAATTAGTATCAGAGCTAGACTTTCCATACTTAACACGTTTTGGAAAGAAAAGGTCTTCTCTTTTGATATAAGCCTGCAAAGAAGTTACTAACAGTTTATTTTGTGAAGTAAACATGGCTCCTCTAAAACTACCAAGTGTCCTAACAGTGGTGAGGATATAGACTCAGATGATGAGGAAACAATTTCAAATGCACAACTCTGTCTCATGGCAAGGAGTGAAGAAAAAGAACAGGTATTTGATCTCTCAAACTCTGATTCTACTCTAGGGAACTAAGGGAGGCTCTTCAAGAGACCTCTGAAAACTTTATTAGTCTTTCAAGAGAAAATAAAGACAACCTCAAACTTATTGCAATCTTCAAAGAAAATTACAATCTGGCCTGTGAAGAAATTAATAGTAAGACAAATGATTTGACAGTTGTTCAAAATGAACTAAAAAAAAATCAGATGAGAAGGTAAAACTTCTCACTGCAGTAGTGGAAACACTCACAAAAAGAAATGCTGAGCTGCAGACTTAGATAGACACGTGGAATGGAAAGACTTTGGATTTGCAAAAAATGTTAATCATGGGTCAATCCTCATGTGATCGATCAGGACTAGGATACAAAAACTGGATGAGTGATGCTGCACACTCTAAGGCCAATAATGTCAGTTCAGCCAGCAAGAAAGAGGTAAGGCAGACCTCTGTAAAAGTATTGCAGAAGGGAAGCACCTCTACTACAAAAGAAAGGAAAAACAGTAAAGTCTTTGTTGTTCAACCCAAAAAGGTTAAGCCCTTCAGCAAAACAACAGCACAAACAAGTGCAAACCACCACAAAGTGCATACAGTAAAAAATTATAAGATAGAAGCTGACAAGAGGTTGCACAAACCTCAGTATGCACCAAACTACTCAGTATGGAACAAAACTTCCAATACTGCATGGAGACGGTCCTATCTGAAACCCTTCTGCATATGCAGAATGCAACAGATGAAATGGAAAAACTTAAGGAGACTACCTAGAATAGCAGGACCAAGGATTTATTGCTATAGTTGTGGCGAATCCGGCCAAAAGCATTTGATTGCTGGACACCACATAAGAAAATAATTCAAGTGCGGATGCCCAAATCTAACAAGTAAAGACCCATACTTGTGGGTCTCATGTACAAACGTTCATCCCCTTATTGCAGGAACAACAAGATGGGACATGTACCAGGACAGTGGATGCTCAGGACACATGACAGGGAACAAAAATCTATTAGGAGAATACATAAAAGAAGAAGGACCTCTAGTCATCTTTGGAGGAGGCAAGATAGGTAAAACTAAAGGTTATGGAACCCTTGGTACAGGTTCCCTGATCTTTAGAAATATAGCTTATATTAACGGATTAGAACACAACCTGGTTTCCATTAGTCAATTATGTAACAAAAGTTATGATGTTTCCTTTACCCATGGTTCATACCAAGTAAATGATAGAATCACCAAAGAAGTCAAACTGATAGGAACTAAAAAAGGAAACATCTATGTAGTAGACTTCAATTTATCTCAGTGAGCACAAATTACTTGTTTCTATACTAAAGATGCTGAAGCTATAAATTGGCTATGGCATAAAAGATTAGCACATCTAAACTTCAAAACCATAGCTAAGCTATCCTCAGAAAACTTGGTAAGAGGACTTCCTCAAATCAAGTTTAAGAAGGATAAGCTGTGTAAGTCATGCCAAGAAGGCAAGCAAACTAGAGCAAGTTTTAAATTAATAAACTCATCAGAAACAACTAGAGTTCTTGAACTACTCCACATGGATCTCTTTATTCTAGTAGAAGTAGAAAGCTTAAATAGAAAGAAATATACCCTAGTTATAGTCGATGATTACTCAAGATTTACATTGGTGATATTCTTACACAAAAAGAGCGAAACTTGTAGTCTGTTGACTAAGTTTTTGAGACAAGTGCAAAATAAAAAAGGAACTGAAGTAGTCACAATCAGAAGTCATCATGGCACTGAATTTAATCAAGCAGGAGTTGATAAATACTGTGATGATCATGGTATAAAACACAACTTTTCAGCACCTAGGACACCACAACAAAATGGTGTAGCAGAAAGAAAAAATAGGACACTCATAGAAGTAGCCAGAACAATGCTTAATGATGCAGATTTATCAAAAAGTTTCTGGACTGAAGCAGTAAACACTGCATGTTATGTTCAAAATAGGTGTCTTATACATAAACTACATAAAAAGACTCCCTATGAGTTGTGGAAAGGAAAGACACCAAGTGTCAAGTACTTTCATGTATTTGGATGCAAATGCTACATTCACAACAATGACAAACATTACATAGGAAAATTTGACCCTAAAACAGATGAAGGAACGTTTCTAGGATACTCCACAACTAGCAAAGCTTTCAGAGTGTATAACAAGAAAACACAAACAGTTGAGGAATCAGTTCACGTTTCCTTTGATGAATCTAAAACATCCTTTTGAACTGCTAATGTTTTTGATGAGGAATGTGCATGCATAGATGATGAACATGATGCAGACAAGAGCTCTGATGTTGTAGAAAAGGATGAGCAGTCTACAAATGCAGAAGGAAACATCACTGCAGCAGAATCAGAGTAGCCCACAATACAACAACAACTAAGAGAGATTACTATCGATCAACAGAAAGCTAAAAGAAGATGGATCAAGGCACTTACATAGGATGTCATCATTGGAGACAAAGATGCACCAGTGCAGACCAGAAGGGCAAAAACCAAGGAATGCCTGTCTACATGTTTTATATAAAAAATGAAGCCAAACACAATAGATCAAGCTCTGAGTGATCCTGTAACGCTCCCGACTTTCCGCGTCGGAAGACACGTGAGCGTTATGTCGTCACGGACCCGGTCCGTGACAAGGCTAAACAAACCGTATGGGTTTTAGGGGTACAGAAGTCAAGAAACTATAAACAGTAACCAAATACTTGTTTAGTTACAACATTTAAGCGGAAGCTATGCAGATCGTTTATTACATTTAAACGATATAAACATCTGATCTGCCATAATATCCAAAGTACATGGATTCATCTATATACAAGCAAGCTCTCTCTAAGAGCCTTTAGATGCTGCTGGGGGCATATCTGTAATTGAAAAACATAACCGTGAGCTAATGAAACTCAGCAACCTCAGGTGTATAAATCCCAATTATAGGGAACTTTCGCTAACGGCTATGACGACCGCCGAAAGTCCCTAAACTATTTTTATATATATAAGAAAATATGGGCGCCATATCACACAACATCGTTTCTCATTTGTTTATATGGCTTTGTATCGCTTTTAAGAGTCACTCCTTTCTTTTGCAATTAATTAGGGTTCATGAATCGACTCAGAAGCGATGACTCTATGGATATGACCAACTTGGAGTACAGAGATAATATAAAGTGTTAATCGTCATCCGGGCGACCCAATAGGTTTGGTATTTTTGCACCTGCCTACTTTGTGCGTTGCCTTGCATCTATATTGCGTAGTCAATGTGGTATCGTTTGTCAGCATTGAGATAATTTGGGCCTCCCTGCGGAGAGCAACCCGTGGTCCCGTCACAACGGCGTAGAAGCCGCTGCATTCATACAAAGAGGATGGGGGATGCCCATCGCTCCCTAGCTAGTTCTCAACCATGACGATGACTCAGATGATAATACAGGAGTGCAATGACTCAAATCCAAGCCACCAAGGCTATTTAAAGAAACAGATGATCGCAATGGATCGAAGAAGGGACACCATGTTCGACCTTCTTAATAATTTCAAGGAAAACGACCAACGATCCAACGGATCCACAAGGGATGTCAATGCCGTCCTTATCAGTTCAAGGAGGCGATATTTCTTATTCGTTTGCTTTTCATTACTTCACATGGATAGTGTAACTATGCTACACATGCCCCGTTCCCTTTTTATTAATCATTTAGCGGTCGCTTTCATTTATTTCCCATGAGGGTATATACATTATAAGGGTACATTCTAGTTCATTTCAACCCTAAATACCCCACCACATGTCAAACGTGATCGTTTGTGCACGTTTGACGATATATTTCAATGCGTATGTGTTATATATCTCAAATAAGCATTTAAGTTTAAGATTCGAGGCACGAATATGTATTTTTCCTGGCCAGAAGGCCGTCGCGGGCACAATGCTCCCCCGTCGCGCCACTGTGCAGCAAAATTCCTATTTTTCCCCCGTCGCGGCCGTGACCCAGGATAGTCGCAGGCGCGACAGATCTCCGACCAGAATCCTATAGGAAACCTCCCTGCCTGACACCGGATCGCTCAATTCGCGTTTTAACGCATCCAATCCATTCCACACACATCAAACACATCAAAACAAGTTCCAAAGCATGCACGGAAGCAAAGAACGTGTGTGAACGAATAAAAGAGGTGTGTCGGATGAGTGAGGTTACCTCGATTATCGATGATCCTTAATACACACGATCACACGAACGGATCCTTTGTCGCCCTCTGATCGGATTGCTGGCTTTGTTCCTTCCCTCGGCGAGCTGCTGCCCTTCATCGTGTGGCGTCGTGGTGATGGTGAGATGATGGCAATGATGGAATGATGATTATGATGATGATGCTTGATGTTTGATGATAATGATGATGATCAGCAATGATGATGGTGCCTTGGCGTTGGCTGGCTGCGAGGATCATAGACGATGGTGCTGGTGGTTGAGGTGGTGTGGAGTGGGGGAGATAATGGAGGGGAAGGGGCGGGAGAGTGGAAGGAAAAGTGAGGGAGAGTGGAAGAAAAAGAGAGGTGGGCGAGGTGGGTTAGTATCCCACGTTTCGTCCCACGATACGTCTCGTTCAGTCCATTATTCACCCAAATTTCGTAATATTAATCCATGAAATATCTATTCGCATCGATAGATTTATCTCGTATACGAAATTATGGCCTTCCAAGTCATAATCCATTGTTTTTGGGATTGAATCGATAATCCTTACGCGCAACGTATATAACGTTATAACAACGTAACGTTATTCCTTCGTAACGTTTATGGTGCCTTCAACTAATCATATTTGATTTAATTAATCAAATATTTTCTTAGATTTAAATATATAACCTTTAAGCACGATTTATTTTAAAATCGTAACATTATATATTCATCTCAAAGCTCCCAAAATTCTCGGGTATTACAGATCCAAACTGAATTAATTCCATCAGGAAGTATTGAATGAATTCTAGAGAAATAAAGTGTGGTATCTTGTGTCTAGATACAAAAAATATGCAGCTGTTGGCTACAAGTGGATATTCAGAAATAAAATTGATGAGAATGGAATAATCATCAGAAACAAGGCTAGGCTAGTGGTAAAAGGTTACTTACAAGAAGAAGGGATTGACTTTGACGAAACCGTTGCCCCTGTTGCAAGACTGGAAGCTATCAGAATGTTCCTAGCATATGCTGCATACCAAGTATTCAAGGTCTAGCGGATGGATGTGAAGAGTGCCTTCCTCAATGGAAAGCTGCAAGAAGAGGTCTATGTTGAACAACCTCCTGGATTTGAAGACTTTAAACATCCAAATCATGTCTACAGGTTAGACAAAACCTTATATGGTTTAAAACAAGCTTCAAGGGCATGGTGAGAATGATTTTCATAGAAGAAAGGTAGACACCACCCTATTTCTTAAGAAACATAAGGAGCATACACTCTTAGTGCAAATCTATGTAGATGATATTATTTTTGATTGCACTAACAATAAGCTGTGTGAAAGATTTGCTGCCCTAATGAAATCAAAATTTATAAATGAGTTCAATGGGAGAGCTGAGTGCCTTTCTAGATCTTTAGGTTCAACAACTAAATAGTGGAATTTTCATAAATCAAGCAAAATACCTGAAGAACATAATTAAGAAATATGGCCTAGAAAATGCAAGTCATATGAAAACTCCCATGAGTTCAGCTGCTAAAATAGACAAGGATGAGAGTGGGAAAGGAATAAATCAAACGATATATAGAGGAATAATAGGATCTCTCTTATACCTAACTGCAAGCAGATCAGATATCGTATACTCAGTCTACGTCTGTGCTAGATATCAATTTGATCCCAAAGAATCCCATTACACCACAGTAAAGAGGATCCTCAAATATCTCAAAAGAACTCGAAATCTGGGTGTCTGGCATCCTAGGGAATCAGATTTCATACTATCATGTTATTCAGATGCAGACTTCGTAGGTTGTAGGGTTGACAGAAAAAGCACAAGTGGAACATGTCAATTCCTTGGTGCAAGATTAATATCCTGGTTTAGCAAGAAACAAACCACTGTCTCAACCTCTACTGCAAAAGCAGAATACATAGCTACAGGTAGCTGTGCTGCACAGGTACTATGGATGAGGTCATGACTTGCAGACTACAATATTTCCTTTTCAAAAAGACCAATATTTTGTGACAACACTCTACAGTGGCAATTTTGAAAAATTCAGTTTTTCAGGCAAGGGTCAAGTACATAGATGTGAGATACCATTTTATCAGAGATAATGTGCAAAAAGGTCATATCAAATTGGAATATATACCAACAGAAAAATAAATTGCAGATATTTTTACAAAACCTCTCGATGAGAGTAAATATATCCAATTTCGAGGTGAATTGGGTATGATCGATTTAAATGAATAAATGGCCAAAAGTGCTCTACTGCACATGTAAGATGTAGACTAGCATTGATTTTCGTCTACTGTATTTATATTTTTAGAAGGAAACGAATTTCAAAATTATTTACCTAAATTTCTGCAACGGTTAGATAAATGACTGGAATAGTGGAAAATCATGTAACGGTCAATTCTCACAACGGTAAGTTTTGAGAGACTATAAATATGTAAAATTCTTGAGCTCAAAACACTTTACTCTCTTGCTCTCTCTCTAAGAATTCTAAAACTCTCTTACTCTTTACTGCAAACTCTAGCTCGATCTTTCTAACTCTTGAATTTCACGAAGCAATCAAATTCAATCCAAAAAGCTTTTGAAAATGGCCAACACTCGTTCAAACACACCATCCAAAAGCGACAAAGATCAAGGACAAAGAAGCCCAACAAAGAAGATAGAGTTGTAGACTGGGGTTGTTCTAGATTTCGAAACCCTAACAAGGAAATCCGATGAAGTCAAAAAAATTACAGAACTTATACAAGATGCTGGGTTGAAATACCTATGCGAGAAGACCATTAGGATATATGATAGAGAAGTGCTGGATTTCATAGAGAAGGCAAAAGTGGCAAACGATTTCAAATCCATCTCATACACCTCAAGCAATAAGATCAAAAACATTATTACCCCTAAGGACTTTGAACAATTGTTCAATGTCTCAAACGAAGGACCTTGAAATATCCCAACCTCAGTGGTAAATGATGGTAGACACGTGATGCTGAGCAAAGAACATCAAAAGGAAGGGATCAGGACAACGAAGAAGTACCTCTCAAAATCACACAAGCTGCTAGAAGACGTGGTCAAGAAGGCCATCATGTCCAGGGAATTCTCGAAGGATCAAATCACATCTGATCAACAAGGGATCATGTGTGCAATCCTAACAAAGTACAAAATCAACTGGGCAAAACTTTTGATGTATCAACTGGCCAAGCCAGTAGAGGCCAGACAACCTCTCTTTGGCGAAGTCATCAGCATTATCCTCAAACAGAAGCTCAAGCTCTCAGACAAAGGAGGAAGGCCATGGATTATGGAAAAACAAATCGATGTGAAGAGGATTAGGAAGCAGCCAGTCAGCTTCTCAAAGAAATCAAATGAGGTGTAGACTACTTCAATAGTCTCAGACTAGCCTCTCAAGAAGGCCATGGTGAAGGCAAAGGAGAAAATCGCCAAGAAACCTAGAGAAGGCAGACTGCAGCAGAGAAGTAGACAAAGGCTACAAGAAGAAAGCTGATTCTGCAGACCTTAGAAGAAGCATACGAAACTCTATCAAGGGCACCTACTGCACAATCAACAGCTCAAGAAGAAGAAATAACGCAGCCAATTCCCACAGTCGAGCAGACTGAAGTGATTGCAAGGGAATCAACAGTAGGGTAAAAATGATTCCCCTTGAAACCAATGAAGGAGGGACATCATCAAAGGCCGTTCCTCCAAAAGAACCAGAAATAGCAGTACTCCATGATGCAAATATTGCATTGGAATACCTCAAGGCAGAAGCTGATAAAAATCTCTAACAACTTATTCTCGAAGCGTAAGAAAGTTATCAGAAAATCAGGGAAGGACCTATGGCATAACTCAAACAGGAGTTAAGTGCTCAAGGATACACACGAAGGGAAATAGAAGATATCGAGGCTAATCTACAAAGGATGCAGACTGATCAACCCATCAGCACCTCTACTGCAGTCTCCTTAGCAATCAGGGCTACTGTACCTGAAGTGGAATCGCATACAACTGCATTAATTCCCATCTCTACATCTGGAATGAAATTAGTAGGAGTTGAAGCTGAGTACCCCTTAACAACATCAGAAGTTTGGCCAACAACAACAACCACAAAAGGAGCTGCAAAAGACAAGGCAATACAAGAGGCTCTGCAGACTGTCCAAGTCATAAAGGAGAAGGTGACAAAGTGCAGATTAAGAACTGACAAACTGCCGGGCAAGCCTCAAAAGAAAGCCCTTATACAGGAGTTTATCATGGAACAGAAGCTTCCAATAAAGAGAAAGCAGAAGGCTGCAACAAGAAGGCCAAAACTGATTCCATCAGGACCTACAACCAGATAAGGATCAATCCTGATGGAACTAGGATAGCATTGTGGATAATATGACTGAAGCAAAGATAGAGTAGCTCATACTTATCCAAAGGAAGGAGGCTATAAAAAAGAAGAGGCCCACAGAACCATATATCCTCTTCAGTGGAGCATTAGAAATCAAGGACTCAACTCTAAGCACAAAATGACACAAGCAAGCTCAATTGCAAATGTTTCATTTTTATGGTCTATTTAATCTTGTTAAATTGGTTTACTTTTATAGCATGGTACTGTCAAAAATTTTGCTTTTATTGCAGAATGGTGATGGAAGAGTTGTGTTGACAATCATGATGTTTGGGAGACGTTTTGAAGCTCTGGAATCAGATGTATAGCAGTTTGTAAGTGTTCGAAGCAGTTATGCGTGTAATGTTGATGATTATAGGTGTATTGTGACCAAACAAGGCCAGGAGATAAAATGCATAGGTAGACATGGCCGTGTTCCATTCAGCAGAGCTCTCGATGCACAGCCTGTCCAGGCCGTGTCAGGGTCGTACGGTCGTGCTTCCCTCATGGAAAATATATTAGTTTTGCTCTAAACATGGCCAAATTCAGGCCGTGTCATACCTTGCACGGCCGTGTCAGGTTCTTCATACTGCATATCTTTGTTGTTTTAAATCAGAGATTTATAAGGGATTGTTTGTTATCCTTCTCCCTCATAAGTATCACGACTTCCACATCAGATAGAGGGAGGACTACATTCATATGACAGAGAGAACAACGCACTTTCAAACCCTAGAAGCAGTTCTGAGACGAAGAGGATTGATCCGCATCCATCAACAACATCAGGATTGAGTCACGATAATTGCGATCTTCATCAAAACTCTATTCTTGTTTGGGTTTTGATTTTTTCTCAATGTTTTCAAACTTTCTATCTTGTTTTCTAATGGATCTTGGATTGTTTCTTTGTATCGTTTTTTTTCTATCATGATCGTAGCGTAAACCTTTTGTGTGATAATGTATTGAAGATAATTCTCTGGAATTTCTGAGATTGAGCATGTTCTTCATATTTCTTATGATCTACATTTATTTGATCATGAATGAATTGATCTTATTCTCAGCATTGATATGATATGATGTAGTTTTGGCTATTCAATGCATTGAAATATCAATGGTTGCAGTTATCACTCTGTTTTGATGATGTATGGTAGCAAACTACAAGTTATATTATTGTCTTCTGTATAACCTAAAGTATTCATCTCAAGATTTGTAAACAATGACTATCCCAATTAATTAAAGTCAGTCCAATCTTTTCATATTATCTTTGCAATTTTTTGTTGTCATTATTTCATATTAAATTACAAACCTCTTATTTTTACCACATTAAGTTACATCTTAAGTGATTAACACAAAATTAACTTATTGTATGCGTTCCTTGTGGGCATAGTTAGTAAAAATGCGCATTATACGCGTTCCGTATGTTTTTTTTCAATTAAACACATTTTCCCGTTCAATTAGGAAAAAAACGATATAATACTTTTTTTTAGGGCAACCATATTACATTCGTTTTTTTCGTAACCCGCAAAATTCATTAATCGCCCAAAAGTCCTCTACATCACAAATTACATATCTGAATTTGGCCCAATCTGCACATACGCCAAGTGCATAACATCAACAGAACACTTCAAGAATACATTTGCAAAGCAGAAGAAAATCTGAATCAGGAATAAGAGTATCAGCTGTCAGCTAACTCCCCTCCAACGAAGGATCCTCCGCAACACATCCTTGGACTACTAGCCTCCTGCTTAAAACACCTCAGGTTACGTTCATGTTAAATTTCATACACTATACCACTAAACAACAGCCTTCGAAGTCTTGCACCATCAGTTTTCCCCGAGGATACTTTCTTCACCCATATCAACCATGCCTCCCATGACCGCATCTTACACTTCAAGCCCAGAACTACACATACCCCGTCAAGAACACACCCAGAAAAAGGACATTCAAATAGCAGGTGCTCCCTAGTTTCCCTCACTGCTCGATAAAACTCACACGAATCATCAATCACCAAGCCTCTATCATATAATTTGTCCCTCGTCTTGGCTCTATTTTTTTGCAAATAGCCACATGATGAAGATGAAACGAGGCATAATATCCTTATTCCGTAAATTTCGACCGTGGAATAGCCTCCTTAGGATGGATCAAGCCCCTATACACCTTATAAGCACGGGCATCAGCAACCCGTCGAAAGGGTCTCAACAAATCCCGCACTTTAAGTATTGATTTCCAAGTCCAGGAGTCCTATTGCTTAGGCAGCACACTCCATATATCTGATAGCTTGAGATAGTACTCATGCACCCATAAATCCACAGACAATCAACTCTCAATTCAATAGCCTATATTAGTTTGCTGAAGAAAGCATGATTCCATATTGTCAGGTCCTTTAAACCTAAACCACCTTCCTTTTTAGGATAGCACAGGTCTTTCCAGGCCACTGGAGCCATAAAGCGCCCTTTTGCCAATCCAGACCACAAATATGATCTACAACGCTTCTGAACTTCTTCTATCACGCCCTTTGGAATCACGAAAATATGACTCCAGTATACCTGGACTCTTTCAAGGATGGAAGAGACGAGTTGAAGAACAAAAGTTAGCAACCTAGACTCCCAGGTCAAGATACAAGATTTACTTTTGGCAATTGAAGGAGAGAAAAGCTATATATTAACTCATTTTGCTGTCAACGGAACACCAAGGTATTTTACTGGAAGTATGCCCAACTCAACACCTAGAATACTGGCCACTCTTCCTCTTACTAAAGTCTCCACCCCTGCACAGTATAACATACTCTTTTGTAAACTGACATTAAGGCCAGATGCCTCAGCAAAAGCATCCAAGCTGGCTCTTACTAGACTAGCTAACCCTTCATTTGCTTTAAAGAGCACCATCAGATCATCAGCAAAAGTAATCTGTAGAATTTCAAGCTTTTTACATCTAAGATGAAAAGCAAAAGCTGGATTTCTAGACATTCTTTTGAAAACCCTTGCAAGATATTCCAGCATCGCAATGAACAAATAAGACGAAATGGGATTGCCCTACCTCAAACCCCTTTTTCTAGGAAAGAAACCATAAGAGCCTCTATTTAAGGAAATAGAGAACATGGAAGAGGTAACACATATAATCACCTAGGTAATGAAAGCATCAGGAAACTTTAGAGCCGCAATCATATTCCTTAAGAACTGCCAATTCACAGAGTCGTAAGCCTTCTTGACGTCAATTTTGATAAGAGCTCTAGGAGACATGTTCTTATGTTTATATTCAGCAAGGAGTTCCTGACAGATTAAGACATTATCCACAAAACTACGATCCTTCACAAAAGTTATCTAGGCTCTATTAATAACACTCGGCAACACTTCTTCTAGTCTATTAGCCAGCGTCTTCATAATCAACTTGTGCATCACGTTACAACACGAAATTGGACAAAAATCTACAACCCGACTACCATTAGGTACTTTAGGCACAAGGGAGATAAGAATAGCATTGACTAGTTTCAAGAGCTTATTCTCCTGAAAAACACCAATTCAGTCACCTTCTCTCATATAGCAGGCCATGCTTTCTTGAAAAAAAACATAGAGGAGAAACCATCTGGAACAGAAGCTGGAGCATCATCAATTTCCCCAAGAGCTTTCTTAACATCTTCAGCAAGAAAAGGCGTAATAAGTAGCTCAGACTGAGAATCAGATATTACAGGTCCTTGAGATATAACATTTAAAGACACCTCTCCAGAACTTGAACTATCATAACCCAAGAGTGATTGATAGAACGAAAGCATTTCAGAGCATATTGCATCCTCATCACTTATTCTATCACCATCATCACCAATCAAGCTGCTAATTTTTACTCTCCTCCTTCTACCCCTAATTATAGCATGGAAGTACTTAGAATTCCTGTCCATACCCTTACACCATGTCTCTTTTGCCTGCTATCGAAAGTATAAGTCCTCAGCAACTAGGAGATCTGTAAGTTGAGACTTCAGTTTCTTAATCTATGCTCTATCCTCCAAAAGGACATCACCTATATTTTGTAAGGACATCTACAAGGAAAATAACTTAGTTCTGGTAATATCAACCCTTCTGCTGATATCACTACAATGCTGATGATGCAGTCTACAAAATTCAGCTTTTAAGAGTTTCATTTTCTTTACAACTCAATACATAGGGCAACTAATAATTAGGTTGCACTAGACATTCTTCACCGTATCAAGAAAATCAGGAAGTAAGGCCCACATATTCAAGAATTTAAACGAAGATCTCCCTGTGCCATGCTGACCCATAAGATGCACCACCATAGGACTATGATCAGACAGCCCTGGAGACTGAAACATTACATCTGCATCACCATAATTTTCGAACCAAAAATGGTTTCCTATAGCCCTATCCAGTTTTACCATCATCCAAGAATCAAGAGACTGTTGATTATACCATGTGTAAAGAAGACCAATCCCTCTAAGATCCTCAAGGCCAGCCTTTGAGAAATATTCAGCAAATTCTTCACATGGCTCTACTGGAACCCCATGATAACCAACCTTTTCTTTATACAACAAAAAAGTATTAAATTCCCCCAAAGCAATCCAAGGGAGTTGACATGTATCAGCTATCCTAATCAAATCCCTCCATAGAGTCCGTCTCTGTGCTTTGGTATTCTAGGCATATACCAAAGTAACCATGGCTTCCAACACAAAAGCCAGTCCAGTCACATGGACATGAAGAAACTGATAAGAGGCTTTGATAAATTTCACATCCACCTTCTCCTTACCCAACATACGCCAAACATGACCATTATTCGCATACTAATAATTATAACAAAGTAACCATGGCTTCAAACACAAAAGCCAGTCCAGTCACATGGACATTAAGAAACTGAGCAGAGATACGTGTATAAAATCATACATCATTTCGTTATTCTAAACATTTGTTTTTATTCCCTTTAAATTGTCTAAATTGCATTTTAAGTGTCTTTTAGCCTTGGAATGTTGGTACTGTTGTATGTTATGATTTTATGCCAGATTGGCGTGGAAAATTGAAGTAAAAAGATGAAGAATCGCAAAATGAAAATTCAAGAACTCGAAGAACAGCATTT
>JAOVYX010018447.1:0-20163 GCA_035668315.1 Drosera spatulata
TACTGACGACAACGGGTCAGATATGATGACAAAGACCTTACCCATGGAGAAGTTTGACTTCTGTAGAAAACAAGCGGGTATGGCGATGGTCCCCACCATTCGGGAAGGGGAGAATTGATAATGTGGTTCCTTTTTCCCTCCGTGGGTCCCACCCACTTTTTTCTCCACCAAGTTAAGCAAAGCAATTACACAATGTTTTCAAATGAGAAGCAAAGCATTCAGGAAGATTGTGGAGAAAAGGCACGGGAAAATTCAGCAGAGGCGGCAGCAAGAAATCAACGCGGCGAAGGAAAAAAAAAAACTATCTTCTGTTTCCTACAAATAGGCACCAAGGGGCAGAAAATTAATACAACACATCAAACACAAAAATAACACCAGAAGAGTTAGAAAAAATACCCAGTTTGGGGTATTGAGGGGTATCCTCTACGGATATAATTTTATTCCGTTAGAAAAGAAAAATTAGTGAGAGTTATCTTGGTGATTGTAATCCCCAAGCACAATGTAGGGACGATATTTGTAATCCCTCTTTAGTGGATATTTTGGTACCGCAACGGTCCCGTGGTTTTTACCTTTTTATTTTTTGAGGGGTTTTCCACGTTAAATTTTGGTGTCGACTTTATTTATTTTTGGGCTATTTATTTATCCCAATTTTATAATGCAACGAGGAAAAAGTGCTGGGCAATTTCCGCTGCACCACACACCGACTTTTCCCAACACAACAAATATACATGAGATGGACTCATTTTAACCCAATACTCAACGCAATAAAATTATGAATTGTTCACGAAGATATAAAACTCTTTTTCCTTCACCGTCAATGTGGAATGCATCGATTCCCATTTAATCTCAATACTGTCCCTTTTAAGTGCGATTTCATCCACACAACCACCTTCCTCATGAGTTTGAAACCATTGGGCCTCGTCTTGTATCTACATATGTGGGGTGGGCCTCTCCACTCTAGGCCTACTCCCTCTTTTTGTTGCGGCTTGGTATCTTCAGGCGATTGGCGTGCCGATGGTTCTGGCTTGTTTATCGTGAGTCGTGACCGATTAACCATGGGCTTTAACTCAAGTTGTATGGATTTTGGGAGAGCCAAACAAGGGAGTTCAGCGGCCTTGCACTAATTAACGAGCATTTATGAAATAGGCTCTACTTTACTCCGAAAGTCTAAATTACGGGGTTATGGATTGTATACATATATGTGTTATGATTGTTTCTTCTCAGCGGTCAATGTGTGAAGCCTCTTACTCGCATAGACTCTTAACAAAACAATATATGTCCAATCAAAGTTTTTCGTCAAACTTTCTTTAGGTTTTTTACTCATCGTTGGGAATATGTGTGAAAAGTTATATACCATTAACTTAGTCTTTTGGGTTTGAGATATGAGTGTAACTTGTACGTGTGTGCTAATTCAGCCCATGCTGGGAGTTGGATTGGCTTGTTGGACTCTATCTAGATTCTAACAATTGCTCTCTTTCGGTCTCATGTGTCACTTTATTCATTGTTTCGCATCTTCTTATGAGTGTTCCAATAACTCTTCATTATACATCAATGTATGCCGAACCATGATTCTCTAATCTTATTTATGTGCCGCTAAGCTAGTAGGTTATGAATTGCTCCCATAAATATAATACTCTCTTTTTCTTCGTCGATGATGGTCTATCAATTTACATGTATTCTCAATAACTAGTTTGCGGTCCCGTGCTTTGTGTAGATATTATATTTCTCTATCTGTTAGCCGATACGAAAGAAATACTAACAAAAAGTTAATAATAATAATAACAGATCTTTACTGAATTTTTCTAATTGAATTCAAAAACATGTTCAAGCAAAGTTGTCAAAATATAAAAGGAAAAATACCATTAAATCCATTGATTTATTAGTCGGAAGCACTTAATCCTCTCAAACTTATAAAATGGGCACTTTATCCCACTTTGTCTATAGGGGTCATATGCAAGCGTTAAAGTTTCCCTTATGTTTACACCAAAATGTCCAGGACCAATGATAGACTGATTTCTCTACAAAATTAGTTCCTGTTTTGACAAAAATGTATCCATCAAAAGCCATCCTCAAATTTCTCTTTTCCGAAATCAAATTCCCTCAAAAAAGGCTCAAATCAATCCCCCAAATGACCCAAAATCGATCATCCAAAAAACCCAAATCTCAATCATAAGTTTCAAAATAATCTAAGTTATTGTCTCAGAATGCTTTTTGCATATCGTCATCGTCATCGTCATCCTCGTCTCCACCCTCAACATTCATCTTTCCTCGTATTCATTATTGATGACATCCATTGTCACCATGGCGTACTCCGAGTGTCGCAATTATATACTAGGATAAATCAGAGACATTCCTTTTCTTTTTTTCTTTTTTTATGGTTGTGTTGTGTACGGATTAAATCAGATTCTTGAATATTTATATGGGTTTCTTTATTTTTCTCCTTTTATGATTTATGATTCATGGGTAGCTAGTTAGGCTTGATATCAATTGAGTATGCAGGTTGATTGTGTGGTGGCTATGGTGGTTTTGGGGTTCCAACGATGGAAGAAGAGAGAAGAGGATGAGATATTTGTTTTTGTTGTTTTTTTTTTTTTTTGTGCTTAGTGTAATTATATATAGATTGAAAGTGGATTATTAGATAAAAATTAATGATAGAGATCAAAAGATTAATGATTTATTATAAATATCGATTTATAAAATAACATAGAGTTTTTGTGTAATATATAGAAAGTTGTGGTTAGATGATTAATACTCCCTCTGTCCGAAAATTTTCGCAACGAATTGACTTGGCACAAAAATTTAGAAGTGAGTTGAATTGTCATCATTTTACTTATTTATCCTTGTGAGAGAAAAAAGTGAAAGATGAGAGAAAAAATCATGGTGGGGTAGTTGGATGTGACATAAAGTACGGATAAAGTTGTATTTTTGTTAACAAATCATTTCCAAACGGGAAAATATTACAAACAAAATGGGACATCCCGATTAGGCAAAATGATGTAAAAATTATGGGACAGAGGGAGTAATTAATATAAGATGTAATTATTGATTATATTTGTATAATAAAATAATTGTATGAAAATCTTTTAGTTTTATCATATCGGTTATTATTTTTCTCATAAATAATTTATAATATATTGTTAGGATCTTTTTTAAATGTCGATCACAAATTAAGTTTAAATTTTTATTATTAAGATTTAATCTCTATCGCTCAACTCGTAATCTAAGGTTGAAAATGAAGTAGATAAATATTCTTTTAGTTTAAATTAAACAAAATTATCCGATTGTCCTTTAAAAATTTTAAAACGACGCAAATATCCTGTCATGCCATTTGTCATCCGGATGGTTTGCCAGATGTCCTTTTTAATCAAATAGATAAGAATTGTTCACAACCAACATCCTCTTGAGCTTGAATCCTTTTGCCTCTTATTTAATCCACATATTTGAGGTTGGCCCGCTCCAGGCGGACCAGGCCTACTTCCCTCTTTTTGTTCTGGCTAGGTATCTTTGAACAAGTGGTGTGCAAATAATCCAGGCATGTCTATCCTGTCTGACGAATCATGACCATTGTAAGGATCCAGGGAGCCCAATGAGAGAGTTTAGCGCTTCCAACCCAAGTATTGGACATGGATGAAATAGGCTTTTCTTTCCTCTTATAGTTTAAATCAGTTGGTTATGGATTATTTACATATGTATGCTACGTTTTTTTCTTCTCCATGACCAATTTTGGAAGCCTCCAACTCACTTATACTATCAACTCACTTATACATCTTTTTCAAACTGATATTATATATCTATCCTCTCTGATGTGTGATATGAAGAGATTAAGAGCTCTTTTTAAAGTTCAAAATCACTACCAAGCCTCTTTCTCATTCATGCTTCTGAAATGTAGTAGCATCTCCCCACCATTTGCCTACGACGACCGTTCAGTCCATTATACTTTGGATTTGGGAACCTCGTAGCGAGGGCATTTCCTAAGCAAAACTTGGCGCTGCTCACATCTCTTGCAATTTCTTTCCTTCGTAGAACATGTTGCCAAAAGTCAATGATGATTCGCCTATTTTGGTTGGTCTAACCAGTGACTTTTCTGTCCGTTTGAGCCCATGATTGCAATGGAATCAAGGAAAATTTAGCGTTGGTCTGCTTTATCTTGCCAGTGAAATGAGGGATACTATTATTTTGTTCACATCTTCTAAAGCATTTTAAATGCCGTGGCAAGGCAAGTCATCCAAGTGCCTGTGCACTTTCTCATCCTCAATCCCATTGAGTCATTAAAGTATTTAAATGAAACAAGCCTTAATTTCATATTAGGCTTGCTTCTAGTGGGCCGTATACCGGGTAAATTATGTGCATGTTATTCCCTGTTATTTTTCATTTTTGATTTTGGTAATGGCGTGCATAAGAACAAGATAATAAAAGGAAAGAAACAAAATTAACAGCAAGTCTCTTTTAGTTCTTTTGTAGAAAATATTTATACCTAAATAATGCACTCACCACCAGTCACAAGGGAGACCAGATGGAATTGCTTTAACTTGTCCTCAATGAGGTGGAATCTTGTTGCTTTGGAAGAAACTACCTGCTGGGAGAAGTTAATGCAGTCTAGTGTAAGCTAAAAACAAACACAGAAACATAAATGTATCGAAGGTGCTAAAGAAGAACCAAGAATCAGAAACTAGAACCAAACAAGATAAAGTTCTAACAAATCAATCTTGGCAATTCGTACTTTAATTCTGCCGCTGACAGCTCCAAATTTTTATCGTGCCCTTGATCAAATCTGACCCTTGAAAAACTAATGTTAGGATAGTGCTAACTCACCAGTAGGGGTTTAACCTTGATGGAATCAGAGACTGCTCAATCATTACCTGTATGGTAGAACTGTAGGAGACTGCCCATTAACTGACCAGTGGATGACTGTCTATTAATGAATGATGAGTTCTTATGCAAACCTTTTGTAGGCCACATTATCCCCTTTGTTGCCTTCTCATCTTCATGAATAGTTTCATTCGCTTTACAACAACTTCATTGAGGTCCTGCCTCTAATCAGGAGTCAAGGCACTGCTATAGCAAGTTTTTTCTTAGAAGGAACATTTGTATAATCTGTCTATTAACTTCAAAAGAGGGGAAAGAAATCTAGTCTATAAAAAAAGGAGATAATTCTAAAGTTAATTTGATAACTAAGTATAAACTCATATAAAATTCCAGGAAAAAGTGAGATTTTAGGTTTTGAATCCCTTCGTTAACAAGTCTTGCGCATACTATGACTTGTAGGTTTAACCTGTCTTCTTGAACGCTGTGATATAGATTGTCATCAATTAACTACAGTTTGTAACAATAGTCTGACATCAAGCGATCGAGTATGCAAAAATCATAATGGCACCAAATAAATCATCTAGAGTGAATTGATCAAACACAATTATGCCCAGGGCATAATCTTAACAATTAACACTAAGTAATCCAGTGTATATAATGGAACGATCTATACTTGTCCGTAGATAACAAATATGCAAATGCTTAGTTACTCATCTTCGAGGTGGTAATAGTCGGGAGTGTATCATCGAGTAGTATGTCGAGATCGTGTGTTCTAAGCAGCTGTCTATCATAGCAGAATTTCCCTTGCTAGTAAAGAATGAGAAAAGGCTTTTTCTCAGAACTTTCCACAGGGTTGCCTCAGAATGGTCGATACAACTGAAATGGTCGACACAGGGTTGCCTCATCAATCAAAGTTATCTTTCTCATCTTTCATTGAAAAATCTATCCCCAATTGATCTCATTCTTCAAAAGTTCGTATTTTTTTAATTTATTTATTTTATGTTTTGTTTTTTTGGGTTCAGTTAAAAAGATATGCCTTCTCCTGTTCATTTTTAAAATTTGAAACTTTAGTTGATCGCTCTTGATTTGTCAAATTTTGTGTTGCAGTCCTGTTTACCATTATAAAATCTTCAGTGTACACGATATAATATCAGTGTTATCTTTTCGAACGTTTGAATCAATTATTTGGATTCTATTTTCATAATCTAAAAAGTAATGCTCCATCATATGAAAAATGACGAAAAAGGGAAGAACTTCATATATAAATTATAGATATACTCTTGATGTATCATCAAAAAATATACTCATCATGTAGGAACTCGAAGAATAGTGACGATAGAAGCTTTGACCGGTGTTGCGGAATGATCAAACGTTGTTTTTTGAGAAAATATTATGAAATGTTAACGATAGTAAACGTCATATACTATAATCGAGTGTCAATAGAAAAATTAAATCGTGTCGTTTAGATGTGTAACGAAGCTACTTAAATTGCATGTTGAATAGTATAATGAGGAAAAAACGTTGTAATAATTATGGGACGGAGGTAGCATTAGATTGGGCCGAGTTTCTAGTTTTGTGTCACTCTATTGTTAAGATATTATCACCATTTGTATAGTGGATGGAAACTAATGTTAGATATACATTAATTGGACCTTCTACGTGGTGTTGCGCTATTATGTACTAGTATGAGTCCAAGAAACTCAGCAGTTAGTCACTAAACTGAGCTAATGTTTTACGATGCTAAATTCATGATCAGTAAGAGGAATAAAGTGTAGTCCAAGGTGAAAGCTAGAGAGTATGCCTGATAGTTTCTTCTCATTTTCATTTTACTAGTTTCCTGCACCGTAGCTTTGATGCTGTCTGGGGTTATATATAAAGGACGCTGAGGATGCAGTTATGAAGAATAAACTTGTTAGCATTTTATTTTGTGATTACTTACGGTACTTAACCATTTATTCCCTGTTTCCCTGTTTACTTGTTTTTTCTTCTGGTTCATGAATAAAGTGTTGTTTTTTTTTTTTTCCCTGAAATGACCTTCTATGTTGCTTTTATTGGTGCAAAATGCTAATCTCCACTGGTGTGACAGTGGAGTATCATTAAGTAATTTTTCTTTACCATGCATAACTATTGTACATAAAGTGTAAGTTTCTTTGAAGTTTTCTTCTCCTTGTTCATGACTAGTGTGTTATGTGCGATTTTGAACAAGAAAAGGTCTTCGAACCTTTGTTGCAACTTCCCTCCGTATATGCCTGCACTCAATTTATTTCTCCAAAAAAAAAAAAAAAAACGCTCATTCTTTTTGTTTAGTATTTTTGTGATATGTTTTATGTGTAATAATGTCTTCATTTCTCAGATTTGTCACCTAACAAGGCAATAATTTGTATATATGCTTCTGGTTGTTTTCTTGCTTGTAGATCTTCCCCCAGGCAAGGAGCCTCTTGATTGGAATACGAGAATGAAGATAGCTGCGGGTGCAGCCAAGGGGTTAGAGTATTTGCATGACCAAGCTAACCCTCCTGTTATATATAGGGATTTGAAATCATCCAACATCCTCCTCGATGAAGGATATCATCCCAAGTTATCTGACTTTGGACTCGCAAAACTTGGTCCGGTTGGGGACAAGACTCACGTCTCAACACGGGTGATGGGCACGTATGGATATTGTGCTCCCGAGTATGCTATGACAGGCCAGCTTACTCTGAAATCTGATGTGTATAGTTTTGGTGTTGTCTTCCTTGAGCTCATCACTGGGCGCAAGGCTATCGATAACACACAGGCTCCTGGAGAGCACAATCTTGTTGCTTGGGTAAGCACCTATGTGTTTAAATTCGTCGTTCTCATCTTTCAAGACAGATCTAATGCTAATAAGAAAATCTTTCAATGATGAAAACGAAGGATGATATATCCAGCTTGTGATCTGATTGATATAATTGTAGCTTGCAATATTACTTGGGCGCCATGGGATTTGGTTTACTTGGTCGGTATCATTGTCTCATATTCTTGGAGCAAAAGCTTGTGCACTATGTATTATTCTGTATAAATCATATATGGTACTTCTGTTGCAGGCACGCCCACTATTCAAGGACCGCCGTAAGTTTCCCAAGATGGCAGACCCACTACTGAAAGGCCGTTACCCAGTAAGAGGACTGTATCAAGCTCTTGCAGTGGCAGCCATGTGTTTGCAAGAGCAAGCCGCCACTAGACCTCTCATAGGAGATGTAGTGACCGCTCTCACGTACTTAGCCTCCCAGACATATGATCCGAGCACACCGATGAACCAAAGCAGCAGCAGAGGCGGTTCCTCCACACCCAGAACCCTGGAGGAGCGGAGGAGCCAAGGTAACAGCCTTGACAGTCCAGATAGGCGTGGTGGTATGCTTGGCTCTCCTTCTAAGCAAAAGAATTCTCCTGATATCAGAAAGAGAGGGCATGCCCGGGAGCTTAGCACGGGCGCTGAGTCCGTCAGGAGCGAGGCAGGAGGAGGGTCGGGGAGAAAATGGGGTTTAGATGAGCTTGATAGACAGGAATCTCAGAGAGATAGCCCTGTAAGTGCTGGAAGGACTCCAAGGAACCGAGATCTAGACCGAGAACGTGCTGTGGCAGAAGCCAAAGTTTGGGGGGAAAATTGGAGGGAGAAAAATCGAGCCAACACAATGGGAAGTTTCGATGGAACATATGAATGAACTGAACCCTACTTGTCTGAAACTGTGGCACATTTGAGTGGGAAAGACTGGCTTTGGTACGTGGAAGGTAGACGAGTGTCTGAGAGAAAGCATCAGTGTTCTTTACTATCTTGACTAGGGCAAGGGAGTAAGTGTTGTTGTATCTTCAACTGTGGATTGTTCGTTATCATTCATGTTTCTACGTCGCCATGAAAACAGGAGATGAGACAGTTCTTCGAAAAGGGATCCGGTCCGGTGGTTGTCGGTAGCTCATCATCGCAGCCGTCGTTGACACGAGTTTCTTTGCCCTCTAGCACTTGGTGGTTCACTGTAATTAGCGTTTTTTTTTCCCATCAGATATAAGGTGTGAAGACGTCGAGAGACTCACGAAAAAAAAAAAAAAAAAAAAAAAAAAAAGAAGGACGAATTCTTTTTGCCTTGTATCGCGTTCGCTGCTAGTATGTTTTAAGTTTAGTTGGTTTTGTTTGAAGTTTCACATCATCTGTATTGGATACAGAATTATGTTTATGAATATGAGTCCAGTTATGTTTCTGGCTTATACGCATTTGCTTCCTTCGCGCGCTTGTATCTTGTTCACAGTTCACGACATTTCGTTGTGCTTAATTGTAGTAATGTATTTGTCATAGTTCATCACGTTCACTCCAGGCGATGTGTGTAAAACACTGAAGCTCATACTCCCCTTACTAGAGGTTGGAGTTAGAGCTCCAAGGGGCAAGGACGGAACCATGTTATAGTGAATGTGGGCATCTCACTCAAACTAGAACTTTTAGTGTAGCTGCTATGAAGTTCCATCAAAAAATAGGAAATTTGATTAGAACATTATATTACTATTTTGCACCCATTGAAATACAAATTTCTTTTATGAATTTATGAGTTCTTTGTTTTGCATCCACTGACACACGGGTCCTAGCTCCGAACATGACTATCTAAGGTTCATCAATTGGTTCCGACGTCTTTAACTTCATACAAGAGAGGCGGAATGTACACAAGGAAGATTCCATTGATAGGAACCCCCAAGGTTTAATGCGTAATGGCTGACGAGTATCATCAGGTTATCGGTTTAGTGCATCTTCTTATATTGAAATACAGGAGGAAAAAGCCTTGTGCCCTTTGAATTTATACCGACAACAGCCTAAAAAGGATAACATGTGGTCGTGTCGTGATTCAGGGAAAGATGTAGAAACAAGTACTCTCGTAACTTTAATGGGACAAAGAGTATAGTTTTAACTACTTTATCTATCCAATATTATTTGTAATGGTTTGACCTCGTACATGATAATGTGTGTTGAATCTTGACTAGGCTTTCTACCCGCGCGATGCACGGTTCTTGCATCCTATAGAATAATTTGGCATAATCGTTGAAGCGTATAACAATTACGGTTCTGTTGAATTGATACTTACAACACGTGATTGCATTATCGGTTTGTTGTTGCTAATAAATTAGTCATCATTTATGTGTTTGGTTCAACATTATGCAAACGCAGTATACAATGAACAAAGATATCCCTCCGTCCCAATATATATGGAAATCTTTTTTTTATCAGCAAATCCAATTTACTTGCAACTTTTTTCATTTTGGTTAATTTTTCACACAAACAAATACCAAAACAATGAATATGTGTCATACTATCTCTACTATCTTTATCTTTTAACCAAAATATTTTCTTTTATCATATTCTATAAAAATTTAACACACATAAAATTACGTATTCAATCAAAATTAGGAAAGAATAATATAATTAATTGTGAATGGCGAAGGCCTATATCATACCAGTGAGTGGTGATCTTAGCTTGTCTCATAGGGCCTGGATCAACCTCCTTCATCTCAATGGCCCAATCCATACCTTCTTACAACAAATTGGTTGGAAACACAAAGCCTTTTACAACAAATTGGTTCGGAACACAAAGCCTGAAAAATGCAAACATAGAGGAATGGGGACAGGGGAAGAACTCTTACTTCAGCATTTTCGTGTTTCTTCACGTTTATCCCATGCACTCCATAGCCATCTGTTCCGAATACACAAATAATAACATAAGACAGATTTGCCTCAATATATGGCATATAGCCATCTCATTTTTATATGAACATGTTGACTTGGAGAATAGTGGAGTCCGCGTTAGAACCATGATTAATATAAATGCAATGTACAAGAAGTTCGAATAAGTATTATCTATGTTTTATTATCTATGTTTTTCGTATCAATTATCTAATCTGAGTGCCTAACATCACAATTTGTGCGGAGCAGTTCGTAGCTATTAAGTGGCCATACTATTGTGTCCTGCCCAGCACTTTTCAAAACATTGATTCATGCTGAAGATAAGTACGGTTATTGAGTTGGGTCTAGTTGTATTATGGGTCTATTAAGCTAATCCTAGTTCTATCCTATATATATGCATGGCGCATTTTGAGAAATTTATTTTTTAATTTGAAAAAAATTCATATTCTAATTTGTGGAATGTATACAGTTAAGTTTTAGTTATAAAACACACTAAAAACTTGATTATATATATTCAGTGACTTACAATATAGATTGTTCAACTTACAGTATAAAATCATCAATCTATAATATTTACAGCAACCACTACGTTATCTTTTACAACATACATATATTTTTGGTATATATATTATCAAATCTGATTATGAATGAATTTAATCTTCATTCTTTTTTCATGGTATCAGACCCACCAAAACGAACAAACAAAAGCCCTAATCAGCCACCACCGGGTAATACTGTCAACAAAAACCAAAACTCCAGCTTACCTAACGGAACCCTAATCCACCAAAACCTCAATTTACCAAATGAAATCCTAATCCATCAAAAACCCCAAAACCCCAATTTATCTCACAAAACCCTCATCCGTTGTAATTGACATGTCGTACCTCGACGTCAGTTCATATATTGTCCGTACGATGGTTATACGGTTCGTACTGTGTTCGTACATTGTCCGTACGATGGTTATACGATTATTCTCAAGTGTTGTTTGACTATATTCCCCCCCTCCCCCTCCAGTTTTTTTAATTAGTGGATTGTTTGTGATGTTGTGATTGATTTGACGTAGGACAATCACAAACTCGTGGTAATTTTTCATTCGGTGAGGCGATTTCTGTGGCTCCATGGGCGAGATTCTCGTGATGCATACTACTGATCTGATGGTCGTGGATGTTTGAATAATGATTGCTTGTGATAGATGTGCTTGAATCTCATCCGTGTTCAGTATTATTGTGGTATTTTTTATGGCAGTATTACCTGTGTGATTGTTGGTTAGTTGGTGACTGATTGTAGCAGATATATTGGTTTGTGATATTGATTTTCGGACACGAGGTGTTGAGACTATTGTTTGTTAAGTATGAAGACATAAATTTGTATGGAGTATGACAAGTCTGGTATTGGTGCTGCAAATTTGGTTTTTAATGGGAGAGCTGCTTGCTTTCTATCTTCTGTCACTTATCTCCCACAGGTTATTGATTCCGATGCAACTCACCATATGATTGCAGATCCAAGTATTTTTATCTTGAATTTCTCCTCGAGTTCCTCGACTCCTTACACCTCTGTTACACTGGCACAGCCGCTCTCAATTAAGAGTGGTTGACGCTGGTTGTGTTCAACTAAGTTTCTCGATGTCCTTATAATTTGTTTATCATATCCTACAGTTCCCTTATGATCTATTGTCTGCAGATTCTATTACACATGACCTCGATTGTAATATCATATTCTCTTCTCACTACAAAAAAACAACGTGTTAGTGACAGTCGTGTAATCTGTAATCGCTAATTTGCGATGAAAAATATAAGTTAGTCGCTAATTTGTGATGGAATTTGTTGGTCGTAGATTAGCGAATAAAAAACTTGTTTAGTTGTCAATTAGTGACGAAAAACAATAGTTAGTCGTAAATTTACGACGGAATAAGATAATCCGTCGCTAAGCTCTATTTATTTTTTCCCCATTCTCCAATTTCATATTTTTTCCCAGAACGGTCGAACCGCCAACACCGACCACCACACCTCTGACCCAATAACCTAACCACCACCTACGACCACCATCCTTCGTCCACCACCTCCAACCTTGGCCGCCTCCCCACATCCATCGACCTCAGCCGCCTCCTCACATCCCCACGACCCCAGTTGTCTCCACAACTGACGACCACCGCCACTAAGCAGCCGTCGTCGTCAGTCGCCACCACCACCAAGCAGCCGTCGCCGTCAGTTGTCGCCTCCGTCAAGGGAGCCGTCAGCGCTTCAATCCGCCATCACTTCATCTTTAATTTACGATTTTACATAAAATCCCAAAGTGAATTTCTAAACCCTAACATCTCAAACTATTTTTGATTTAGTTAATGATGAATGTTGGGTGTTTGGGTGATGTATTGAGATTGTTTGGATGATTAGGTTGTTTCGAAGGAATCAAGAGTGTGTCTCGATCCGGGATTGTATGGGTGCATTGTCGAGCTTGTTTGGATGATTGCGGTATTTATATGCATTGTCGGAGATTGTTTCCTGGATTAGGTTGTTTTAGATGCATTATTGAAGGTTGTTTGTATTTTTTTTTATATTGGATTCTGAATGTTGGTTGATTGGTGGAATCAAGAATTAATCTCGATTTCGGGATGTGATATGATGGTGGAATGAATTTGTATCTCGATTCGGAAAACTGATCTAGGTTTGATTGACCGAGAGTGTGTTTAGATTTTTATTTATGAATTGTGTTTGTGTATTTTTATTTTTATTATAGATATGTCTAGATTTTTTTAGTGTGGTTTTTTTTAGGGTTAAAGGTCAAATTAAACGAAATTAATTTTTAGATGAATTTTAGTGAATGATCTTTGTAGTGTTATAGATGATCATTAAAGGTCAAATGAAACTGATCATAAACTCGTACTGAATGATTTTTAGTTAGTTAGATAATCTTCATACAAGTGTTCTAGATGAAACTTGAGTTAAAATAAATTGATGTACCTAGTATTTTTAACCTTAGTAAAAGTAAAGATTGTTTAGTAATATTTTGTATATGTCCTAAGTTATTGTAACACTTAAATCTTATAGAGCAAGATTTATGATTTATTTACTTGACATGAATCATGTTTTAATGAATAGGAAGATGGGATCGAATTTGTCATGGTTTTATGATAGATCATGGATGCATGATGACTTGTCGATGGGTATTTGACACTGTGTATGCTACAAATGTCAAAAAATTTGTGAATTTCGCCCTTGAGAATCAGATTTTCAATTATCTCGGACACTTGAGATGTCCTTGTGTCATGTGCCATAATAGGATATATCAAACGACGGATGAAGCGATAGCGCACTTGTATGAGCGGGGGTTTGTGTCCAACTACTGGATATGGACACAACAGGGTGACGCTGAGCAAGGGGAAGCCTCAATAACGATGTGCTCAAATCCTTATGAGGATATGGTTGTGGATGGATTTGGGCCCGGTTTTTCTAGGGTTGTAGATCACGAGGTGATGGAGGATTTCGATGACAGTCCGTCGTCTACTTCTAAGCCTTTCTTTGATATGTTGAGTGGTGCTAAGGAGCCCTTGTATCCTAGTTGCAGAGTGTCCCAATTGGAGGATGCTTCCAGGTTGTTGAACATTAAGTGTGAGTACAACATACTGCACAGGGCGATTGATGCCATTGCGGTGTTGTTGAAAGACATTTGTCTAGAAGACAATGTGATGACGGACATATTGTAATCCAATAACTGGCTGATGAGAGGCATCTGTCTTCCTCTTAAGAAGATAGACGTATGTCCCAACGGTTACATGCTGTTCTGGAAGGATGCAGAGAACTTGGAGATGTGTTCCAATTGTGGGGCACAAAGGTACAAGGACAAACTTCGGGGTAAGAAGCGCGTTGCTCATAAGGTACTGTGTTACTTCCCCATCACCCGAGTTTACAACGTTTGCATGCAACCAAGAGCACAGCCGAGGCGATGTCTTGGTACTCCAGTAACCAAAGCTTTGAGGACGTGATGTCACATCCCTCAGACAATGAAGCATGGAAACATTTGAATAAGGAGTTTCCTTGGTTCCCTGCTGAACCTCAGAACGTTTGTTTGGGACTATGCGATGGGTTTGCTCCTTTCAAAAAGTTCGGACTGAGTACTCATGTTGACATGTGATGTTGACTCCGTATAATCTTTCACCGGGGCTATGCATGAAGACTCCATACATTATGTTTTCCATGATCATTCCAGGACCGAAGTGTCCGAAGGGGAACCTGGATGTTTACTTATAGCCTTTGATCGAAGAGCTGACTCTTCTGCGGATGTTTGGTGAGGCCACTTACGATGTTTTTATGAGACAGCCTTTTCAGATGAGGGCAACTTTGTGATTTTCTGGCTTATGGAATGCTTTTTGGTTGAAGCACAGCTGAAAGATTGGCATGTCCTTATTGTATGGAGCATACCAAATCTTTCACTCTGAAGAATGGTAGAAAGCAGACATGGTTTGACTGTCATCGTCGTTTTTTGCCTTATGAACATCCGTTTCGAGCCAATAGAAGCGGGTTCTCGAAGAATAGGGTTGATTATGATGACCCGATCCCTATCTATGACGATGATGAGATGCGTGCTTGTGTGTTCTCTTTCAATCTCGATTACTTCCATGTCACTCACAATTGGAGCAAGAGGAGCATTTTTTGGCAATTGTCATATTGACATAAGTTGCTAATTAGGCATAATCTTGATGCCATGCATGTTGAGAAGAATGTGTTTGACAATTTGTTTCACACCGTCATGGATGTAAAAGGAAAGACCAAAGTCATGGTGGCGGCTAGAAAAGATCTCAAATTGTATTGCAATCGTCCGAAGTTGATGTTGAAAAGATTAAAAAATACATGAGGCGTCGAGGAATTGGTTATGCTCGAGGCTCCTTATGTGTTAAAGTAGGAGACGCGAAGGGTGTTTGTGAATGGATTAGAATGTTGAAGTTTTCTTATGGATATGCATCCAATTTGAGACGTTGTGTTCGTGATAAGGAATGGTGTTTGAAGGGCCTCAAAAGTCATGATTGTCATATTTTCATGGAAAGGTTGCTTCCAGTAGCTTTCAAGGAATTGTTGCAGCATCATGTGGGAATACCTTCACCGAGTTGAGCTTATTCTTCATAGATCTGTGTTGTAATAGTATACATCGTGAGGACATAGAGAGATTGGAGATGCAGATCCCAGAGATTCTATGCAAGTTGGAGAGGTTGTTTCGTCCAGTTTTTTTCAATTCTATGGAGCACTTGCCATTGCATCTTTCACATGAGGCAAAAATTGCTGGACCTGTGCATCATAGGTGGATGTATCCTTTCTAGAGGTATATCTAATTAAGCAATACAAAATAATTTTTCCTCTATTAGAGGTTTTCTGAACTAATGGTCGTTTAAGGGTTTCAAATTATAAATGATATCTCTCTTCAGGTTTCTATTTCACTTGAAAGGTAAAATTGATAACAAGGCACATGTTGAGGGCTCCATTTGTGAGGCATATCTTATGGAGGAGCAGAGTATTTTTTGTCAACATTACTTTGGGAAAAAGGTTGACACAAAGGCTTGAAATCCCCCGCGCAACTGTGGTGTTTCAAATGAGCCTGATGATCCTAATCTGCCAAGTGTATTTCACAAGCATGGGGGATATGCCACGAGGAAGGGAAAAAAGGATACGTTAGCTGAGCAAGATCAAAAAGCCGCTCATAGATTTGTTCTATGTAATTGTGAGCAAATTGCTCCTTTGGAGAGGTAAGGAAACCAACAAGAATAATACTAAATAATTTAGTAAATTTTATCTCATATATCAAGTGTTATAAATCATAGATTATTCGAGTCAGAAATTTTGAGAATGTGGCGTTTAAGATCCGTCCAAGAAGCTTGGAGCAGATTTGGAGATTGTGGCCTTCGTGGCTTCAAAACTTTGTAAGTAGAATGAGCCTTTGAATCGTACTGAATTCATTATTATTCCTTCTACAATTGTTATTCTCATCATCTCCATTCTTTTCGAATGCAAGTCTTAAACAATCCTGTTGATGACTTGGTTCATAGCCTTGGTACACGACCAGTTGTTCAAGTGTACAAGAATTTACAATACTACATCAACGGATTTTTATTTGACACATACGACTATGGCTCAAGGAAAGCCACTATGAACTAGGCAATGAAGTTGATTATTATCGTGGAGTTACAGTATATAGGATCCGAATGCTCGTATGGAACAATTCTTTTCAAGTGTGATTGGTTTGACTCTGATAGAGGTCTCAATGTACACAATAAATACAAGGTGGTTGAGATTGACAGGACCAAGAAGTATCGAAGGGGCTATGATCCTTTCATATTGGCAAATCAAGCTATTCAAGTATGCTATGCTCCCTATCCTAGCCTCACCAAAACTCGAGATCATTGGTGGGCGGTATTTAGGATGAAGGCGCGAGGAATGATTGATGCTCCCATTGAAGATGAAGCTTTTCAAGAAGACACTTTTCATATAGGTGTCTCATTTGTCTCCGTTGACGATGACCTCGAGGAAGAGAACGATGAAGATGACGAGGAAGAAGAAGAGAATGAGGATGAGGAGGCCGAGGAAGAGAATGAGGATAACGAGGACATGGAAGAGGATGAGGATGACAACGACGACGACGATGGCAATGAGATGACGATGATGATGAAAATGATTAGAGTAAAGACCTATATATATAAATTTTAGATATATAGTAAAAACCTATACATATAACTTCTCAGTTTCTATTTGTGTTTCTATGTAAGTCTTTCATTCTATGTTCTGAATGTGTTGATTATAAGTTTCTATTTGTTTTATTTTTCACTTGTAGATGTCACGACAAGATTCTGAGAGGTGTAGGGGCAATTCTGATTATTCACACTGCAGAAAAATTTAATAAGTTCTATTTCTTTTCTTTGATTTTTCGTTCATCTTTTAGATGTCAAAGATATGCAAATTTATGAAATGTTCAATAATATTCTAAAAAAAATATTGGTAAGAGACTGATGATTCACCCCCCTAGCAGACGACGTCATGGGAGAGGTAGAGGTGATTTTCACGAGATCGGATTGGATGAGGAGATGGAGACGTTTATATAGAGGAGCCGATGCCTATGCCTACTTATCGACGAGTGCCTCACGGTCGAGGGACCATCACCATACAGGAGCCTATTCCTAGAGGAGGGGTTGCTCATCGATCGTCTACTTCACCAGCATCTCCACGACGAGATTCAGCATCGCCATCATCGATTCCTTCATCATCTGCTTCACCACCGGTGGGTTCTCCTTATAGCTCATTATCCCCATCAGCAGCTGGGACTGATAATGAGTATACTGGTAGATATCGTCTGGAACTTATATTGGATCCCGATGGTGGCCTTTGGTATGTATTTTTTTTTCGTTCAACCTTTAATAATATTCCTATGTTTACTTTAAAATTCAATTTCTCTCAATTATATGATGCTCGGTTCCTTGTGATTTTTTAGGTTTCATGATCACTCTGTGGTATTCCATGTCACGGAGTCGTTCGAGAGTGGTTATGCTGGCCTCTGGACATGCTGGACCGACATCCCTAAATGGGCGAGGGATAAGATGTAAGGGTACTTCAGGGTAAGATTTAAAATTACAAAATTTACATCTATTTATTTAGTTTTTATATAGTTCTAATTGTCGACAGTAACCATAATCGTTTCTTAATTTAGTCTTTGAAGTTGCAGGAGTTGTACTGTTGGAAGAAAGAGCACACCAATCTCGTCATGGCCATGTGGAGGGCAAAGATGATTGATCGGGTTTGTGACAGCATGCAGAAATTGAAGCAAGCTGTACAAAAGGGGAAGAAGGTCCTTTAGTGCGATGACGAGACAGAGGAGGCTCTTAAGGTGTTATGGAAGTCGCAAAAGTTTCAAGATCGATCTCAGCATGCTCAAGAGAATAGGAACAAAGCAGAGGCGAAGCATTCACAGGGATCGGTGTCTACGGTCAGTGTCGCCTTTAAGATGGTAAGTAACTTGTTTAATTAGGCAAATTCAATTGTGTATAAATTTATTTGTTTAATTTTATCGCCGATTGGAATGAATGTTCACTCTGTGGTATCTTATTGATTATTTGTTTGCAGGAAAAGTAGTTGAAGAGAAAACCAAAGAAAATTGAGGTATTTGAGAGGGCACACACCAAGAAGGGCGGCAAGCCTGGCGAGGTGGTATGGTGTGACGAGAGATCGAAGGAGACGACGGTAAGTTTACTGTTTTTTTTAAAGATTGTAGCTTCTAATTGTTTTTTGTTAATAACTAATTGAATTATTTTTTCAATCAAATAGCAAATATCCGAGTTATATTTTTATTTTTATAGGGTCAGTACTCTGTACTAGAGAAGGAGCTCATGGATCGACTGGTTGCGGAGACGTAGCCCAGTACAGAGCGGACAGAGGAGGAGATCAGCGACGCATAGAGCCAGACGTACCTCCAGGCGACTGGGTACAAGAAAGGACACGTGTATGATCTTGGGTCCGCCAGCTCCATGTTATACTTGAAGGACACACTCTCCTCGAGTAGAAAGGGGTCTTTCTCGTTTGATCCATGTAAATTCACCGAGTTGCAGTAGAACAATGCGGTGTTGACAGCACGTATTGACGAGCAGACACAGTTGGTCCAGCGGCTATCGCTGGAGTATCAGTGTGGTAGCAACCCGCTTGATCGGCTCCTCATCAGTCTCGTGATTCACCGTGTCCTCCCTCCCCCCCAGCACGTCCGAACAGACTCATGTGTTTTAGGCTTTCTTGTTTGGGACTTTTTGTCTTATGTTTTGGTTATTTGGACAATAGTATCATGGAACTTGTTTAATTGGAATTATGATATGTAACTTGCATGTATGGTTGGTGTTCAATGTTGGTTTGACACCCCAAAAAAATATATTTTGGGTGTATAGTTGTTTGTACATAGCAAACGAGTCTCGAATTCAGCTTTTTTTTTTTTTTTTTGAAAACTAGATTTACAACGGAAAAACATCCTTCTGTTACTAATCTACGACAGATTTCGTTGCAAATCAAAGCAGTCCAGGAATAAGGGTTTGCAATGGAAACATGGAGTCCGTTGCTAATTTGCGATAGATTCTGTTACTATTTTAGCGACCACCCTTATCTTCCGTCGCAAACTTTCTTGAAACAGGGTTTGCGATTAATTTCTATTCTGTTGCTAATTTGCAACCGTTCTGTCGCTAATTTATGACGGATTTTCAAACCTCCGTCGCTAAATCAATGAGCGACTAGGTTTTTTGCGATAATCCGATCCAGTCGCAAGTCCATCGTTAAACATGTTTACAACGAAATTTATGACGGAAATGATTGTCGCAAATTGGCTGGATTTTTGTAGTGTCTTCTTCGTATGTCTTTCAGGATCGAAAGACGGGGCGCGAAATTGGTGGTGGACTTGATTCTAATGGGTTATATATCATTGATACTGATATTATTGCCTCTATTAGTGTTGTTAAGACGAAGACTAATAGAGTCCGTCGCAAGACACTACAAATTGAAATAAATATACTAGTTCACACTACACAATTTCTATAATAATGTAGAAATGATGAGCACGAATCGATCCCACAGAGAACAGTCTTTTCAGATTTTTGTGAATTAAATTGTCGAACTATTTAACTTCCTCTGGAAAAAAAAAATTTTTTGGGGGGGGGGGGGGGGGGGCAC
>JAOVYX010018448.1:0-20161 GCA_035668315.1 Drosera spatulata
ACTAAACAAAATCCATCTAATATCTAAATATAAATATAAACTTTTAAGAAAAAAATAAAGATTGAAAAAAAAATCTATATACTAACTAATTATTTAGTAATGAAATTATTTTTTTAAAAAAAAATTAAACCAAGAAAAAACCTATCTAAATCTAAATATGGATTTTTACCCAAAACTATAAAAATTTGAAAAAATAAATACCAAAAATATACACGAGAAATCTAAATTTCAACAACATATAATTCATCCATCTCATTTAAATTCCTAACCTTATTTTCATTTTCATCCCAACCCCTACAATCACCCAACCGTCGTTGAGTTCTTGACCGAAATCCAGCACGGTCGTCGGAGTCTTGGCCGAAATACGGTCATCATCGTCGGAATCCGACCACCTTGTCGAAGATCTCGTCAGGATTCGACCATCTCGATGGAGACGTTGTCGGAATCCGGCCACCTCGTCGGAATCCCAAAACAGAGCGTCACTTCAAAACAAAACAGCGCGCATGAAGGAAAAGAACAGAGCACTTGAAAAAAAAACAAACAAACAGAGTGTCTGAAGAAAAAGAAACAAAGCGCTTGAAGAAAAAAAACAGAGCGCCTGAAAAAACAAAATAGAGCGCCTGAAGAAAAAAATAGTACATCTGAAAGAAAAAAATATTTTTATTCACACATGCTACACTATAAAAAAATATTCTAATGATGAAGAAAACGATGTCAAAAAAACACAAAATCTTTACAACAAAATCGTTTAATATTTGATCAACATTGTTGCTCTCTGACATTTCGTCGAACACCTTCCTTACATCTCCCTCCGTCCATATTTCGCATATAAATCCACAACCCCAGTCCCCATAAACCATTTCCATGAATTGATCGATCACAAATAAACAAAAAATATTATAAAAAGCATCAACATCATCTTGAAAAATACCAAAAATTCTCAAATACAATTTCATCTACGACGAAACACCAACAATATCAAAAGCACTGTTCTAAAAGAAATCACATGAATCAACAACTCTAAAATCATCACTCGACCTCCGTAATCATCAACTAATGTTATCAGAGTCACTGTTGAATTGATTTTCACCAAAGACGCCGAAGAGCTCCTTCGACTTGGGTCCGTCGTCTGCAGTGGAGATGGAGGGATCGTGTAAAGAGACCGAGAAGAGATTATGATGGTGAAGATGATGTTGCGGTGTTGGTGGGTAGAAGCGAAGGTGGATTTGGTGGAGGAAGAAGAGATTATGGAAGGAAGAGAGAAACGTTGAACTTGTTTGTTGTAGGAATTAAAATCCCGTATTGATATTTTTGGAATTAATTTTCCAAAATGTATGTTTGGGTAATTTTCTAATCTAAATAAAATGGAATTAAAAAAAATCATAACTATTCGTTGATAATAAATAAATAAAATCGAGTAATATATGTTTAACGAACTTAAGAGAATTTTTATCCAATGAATTTATTGTCCTTTAATTATGAGTTGAACGGTTGAGATTAAAATCTTAAGACTATCAAATTTATAACTATTAGATGATAAAAAATAAATAAAATCATGTCAATGTACAAATATTTTATGAAACAAAAACAAAAACAATAACAATTAATACTAAAACTAAAATACATTTTATACAATCATTTTGTTTAACACAAACAATGAATGATTTTATCTTATAGTATTCATTAAACCATCTAACCACAACGATCTTTATATGATGTAAAAAATAAAAATCGGTGTTTGGAATAGATATATTATACTTTAGTTAATTTACATATCTAATTTAATCTTTTTTTCTATTAAGTTCTCCTATCGTGCAATGCACGGTTTAATATTTTAATTTGAAGAAAGCATTAATTGCTCGTCCCGCAAACGATCTATAACTCAAAAAACTTTTTCGTCTATGTGTCTAAATGATCCAACTAATTTAGAACCGAGATAACAGCTAATTAGGTATGTTTATTTAAACCCATAATATAATGAATGCAAAGAAAAATATCTAATTTCAAATACAAATACATTATTTTTAAAAGATTATTATTTTATAATTTATTTCCTTCGTCCCAGATAAATTATGATGTTTTGATTTGATATGATTATTGAAAAATGCATTAACTTTATAGTGTTTTATCTTTATATCTTTATGAGCGAGTGAAAGAAATTATGAATGGATGAAGAGAGAAAAATTAACGAGAGAAAAGATGATGTGATGTAAAATATGGATAATTTAAATTTTTTGATATTTTAAAATTGTATAAAATGATAGTATTGTAATTTATGTAAAACGTCTATTTTAAATAATATATTATAATTTATTTAAAATAAAAAATTATAAAATTGTAATTTTAAAAAAAAAATAATATGTAAACAACCTAATACTCCGTCGTGTTGGAAAGGAGGAGTGTGTATTTCGCATCGTTCAATTTTTAATCCGGACTTCACAGTAATCACTGTCACACTAGTTTCAAAAGGGGAGTATAGGAGTCAGTCAGTGGCAGGCAGAGAGTGCCCATTATCTCCTCATTCACACCCACAAAAGCCACAAAACCAAAACCCAAGGGCAGCACAACACTCTCCCTCTTCTCCTTTTCTCTCTCCTTTTTCTGCCCCTATAACTTTGCCCTTCTTGTTTCTTCTTGTTCTTCTGTGTGTTAGTTCTGTGATAGAATGAGTTGTAGTTTGCTGAGATACATGGTTCGCTTGTGTCGCTTTCTGTCTCTGATTCTCAGGACGAAAACGACTCTTCATGCAGGGAAGGAGTAAGAAATACAAGCAATAGGGGTCTAATTCTATCTCATGGAAAAGCCAGATGTAGGTATTTGTCCTCTGTTTATTTGGGTTAGAGTTTTTACTTGACGGTTCTTTTCATGATTTTTTGATTGTGAGTTTGATATGCTGTGAAATTGTTGGAGCAAAATTGTTGGGTTTTTCTAAAGGAGGGAGGTTTTTTTTCCCTTTTTTGGTACAATAGGAGGGAGTACTTTTTATTGGGTTTGATAGGTCATATCATATCAGTGAGTGACTAGTCTTCTCATTTCATTTCACAGTACGAAAAGCCACTGTTCTTGTTATATCTATTCATTGCCGAACTCTGATCTGAATGCCCTTGTTTTGCTTTCACGAGTAGCTCTCTCTTGATAGATCTCATCATGCATGCTAGTAATGAATGTCTTGATTAATTTCTCTTTCTCTCTCTAATTTTTCAGTTTTTGGATAAATTCTCTTGGTTCCTATATTTGTTGGATTTGTTGTAGTATTCTTGTTGATCAATTCTACTGTCTTTTTTCGGCTTATTTTTTGTGGGTTTTTAATTTCCTATATGTTCTTTTGGGTACAGAGAGTATATAGAGTTGAGTTGAATTTAGGGTTGGATAGGGTTTCCATGGAAGGCATGAAATTTGGATCTCAAAAATTTGCTAGACTTCTCTTTATTTTGGTGAGATTTGATTGTAGATTGCCTCGTACTATTGCAAGGGTTTCATCTGCCTTCACCTCTTCATATATTTTCTATCAAATTTTTTTTTTCCCGTTAGTGTTCTGGTGTCTTGATGGCGTTGGGAAACAATCTTGTATGCAACGGAGGCAAGATTGTAAGACTACATACATCTAGTTTTTCCCACACCTAGTCTTGACAGGAACATTGTTGGTGTTTTCGTGTCGTAGCAATTATAGTTTCTTTTGATCCTTCATTGTGTATGTTTTTCTTGGCTTATGGTGTTTGTATGTGATTAGGCAAAAGGGTTTGGAGGAATTGTGTCATGACTCACTAATTCAAGGGTATATGTTTTTTCTTTGCATAATTTTATGAATATTCAAGACTGAGAGTTATGTGGTTTACATCAAATTATATAAGTACACTATTGGTTCACACCAATCCTGTGATTTACCAATCTTGTGTAATGCAAGTTTACTTTTTCCCCTGATTTGAGTATATTTGCATTTCCATTTATTAAACAATGAAACAAGCCTGTAATGTGTGGGCGTTAACACGACTGGTGATTACTATGAATTTTGTCTTAGGCAACCTTCAGCATGCTGAATGAAATGCTTATTACGACGTGTACTTTTTAGTGTAAACTGAACTTCAGACATTTCTTCCCCAAAAGAGTTACTAACAGAAATCTGCAACTTGAATGCTTTCTTGAGTCCTTTGACTCCACAGAATTATTTTCATGAGAAGTTTTGTTATGCTTTTCGTGTGTGGACTTTCTGTTCTACTTAAATAGCCTGGTTATCACGTGATCAAATATGCAGTGATCGTTCTTTTGAGGTTGTGATAAGTTTCAACGAGGCGGCAAAACGGCGATAGAAGTACATTCGTATTAAATAAGTGGTAAAATGCTTGAGGTACGCATTGCTTTGTTTTGTTCCTTTGTTTGATATTCATGATAGCACAATTATATATGGATAGGATATGTAGTTTCCGATTATTTATGCTTCACGATCTAGTATTTCATGACGAAGATTGTTTGAAGATGGACTCGTGTATGGACTTTGGAGTATCGACTATAAAGAGCATGTTGCTTGGCTTGCTAACTGTACATACCTCAAGTTAGTATGATGGAAGCTTTGACTATTGATCTTTGAGAAATAGTCTAAGTGAGCTTCCTTCAGCCCACTCATGGACGGAGATGGGTTCGAATTAGCTGCCGACTCATTCATCCAAACATTTGGTAGATGTATGGAGGATTTGCTACCAATGATTGCGTGAATGATGCGGGAGACAATTTCGTCGCTCTTCCTCGGTGCTTGGACTGAAGGGAGCTCCCTTATATTCATTCTACATTTGATCATTGCACTCTATTAATTTAGTTCAGTTGTCTTACATCCATTCTTGACTTCTTCCTTCAAACCGTCGAATGCCTTGAGCCACTTGTAGCTACTGTGTGCTGGTGGACGTCTTCTCTTCCCCATATTACAGGATATATATGTGAAGTATAAAGAAGCATTTTGATTGAAAGAGTGATAAAGATTTCAGTGGTTTCCGATGGAAGTATGATCTTTCTCATTTACAATCTAATTTCATTTTTATAAAACTATATATATACGGATTAGTTTTTATGTTGCCGAAGGCAGGTACTTAGTTGCTTCAAAACATGAAAAACATCATTTTGAATTATGTTTTTTTTTTTTTATCATTTTTGTTTTTTTCCTTTTTATAATTGTTCAGCGAACAAGATGATTAAGAAAAAATATTAGGAGATGAAAATTATTATTTTTGTTATAATTTATGTCACAAAGGCAAAATTTCATCAAGTAAAGAGAAATTTATATAATCTTTTATTTTGGATGTCATAGTTCATTTTCTTTTTGTTAGGTCGATTTATCAAGTATTACAAACACAACCCATGTTATTCCTGTTATAAAATGATTTTTTTGGAATTTGAAGCATGATGATGGCTGTCTTTTATAGCATATATGATTTTTCATATCTATATATATAGATATATATTGCAACGCTCGAGCTCCGCGTCATAGGACATGTGGCATTATGCCGTCATGAACGCGATTCATAACAAGGTTAAGCAAACCAAACGGGTCTAGAGATATCAAGAATTAAGGAAAATACTTGTGATGTTTCAACTTAATCTGTTTAGCTATTCCAAATCATTTTACATCAGTAGTGCGGAAGCTATTTAATCACATAGTTTGGCAACATTATTAGTACATGATATTTATTACATATCCAAAATGATTACAGGCTTCATCACAAATATCTCCCCACGTGTACAAGGCAATTAACGTCCTCACTGATCATCTGGTAATTCACCTGCAAACGGAATATATAATCCATGAGTATAAAACTCAGTAATCTAGAATATGTCTCATATTTGTAGGGTATTCTCTCGATTATGACGAATCGATGAGTATCAGCAAAACATTCATACTTTTTAGGAAAATAGGTGTCATATTACATGACTATGGTTTCACGTCTCTTATGTTCATTTTTGTCATTATGGGCCCATGATTCGAGAGTTTTCAACAGATTCAGATTACAAGATTCGTCAATCGTCAGTTAGGTTACGAGAGTCCGTTGATTCGTTACGTACTTGCATGGATTGTACGTTGTCTTGCATTTTAGTGGATAGAGCGTGCATCCAACGGGTTTTGTTTTCCTCTCATTGGGATAGATTTAGGCCTCTCTGCAGAGAGTAGCCAGTGGTCTTGTAACGTCCGGCGTTGAAACTGCTGCATTCATGCTACAAGGATTGGGGTTGTCCAACGCTCCTTATGTAGTTTCAGTTCACCCGTGACGATGACTCAAGAAGTTTGGCTAGAGTTTCGTCTCAATGATTTTCACTTAACATTCGATAAAATTTCAAGAAGAGACATTACGTTCGACCCCGTTCACAACAGTTTCAGCATAAGGAGAAAAAGACATTGTCAAGCTCAAGCTCCAGACACTTAAGAAATTGTAATAAATGACTTGACAAACCATGATATGTATATACGCTGTTCAGCTTTTGTTGGAATGTTCACTCGTTATTGGTTCGTATTTCTTTTTATCATATTATCCAGTGGCGTAATTCCAACCCATTCCAATACTTACTTAGTCATGTATTTATGCGGATTTCATTTGATGTTATTGTAGTTTATAAAGTCTGTTTGTATATTTATATTTGTATATAGGTGGCATATATTTACAGGTATTATGTGTATGATCGTCACTCGAGGAATCACACCTGTCGCGGTGGGGCTTAAAGTGTCATGTCGTTTACATATATTTAATATGTCTTATTCAACATAAAGGTTTATACATCGATCATATGCGATTAGGCCTTAAGAATAGTATTTAGATTTAAATTTGGTCGGAACAGGGGTCGGGGCGCGATCATGGTACTGTTGCGGGCGCGACAACTTAATTTTCAGAAATCAAAAAATTCCGTTGAGTCACAGGCGCGACGGTACTAGTTTGTCAGAAACACTGGCATTTCATCGAACACCTACGAGGATCCTCCATACATCAATTCTACAGCATATAATACGCTTTATATGATTTCATTTCAGCACAAATAAGATCTCAGAGACGCACAAATAGCGTCGGATTCATGAACGAAGATAAGACGTGGTGTCGGGTTCGGTTACCTCAAAAGTGTTCGTTCCTCCCATCGTGATCTGTCCATTGCTGTTGTCCTCCTTGTCGTTGCCTTTCGTTTGTGTTCACTGCTTTTGCTGTTCGTGGTGATGATGATAGTGATTATGACGGTGTGTTAGTGATTGAGGTGGTGAAGATGATGGATGATGACGGCGTTAGTGCAGGGAGAATGAGGAGATGCAGGGAGGAATTTTGAAGGGTGAAGAAGTGAGTGAAGTGACCTAGTAAGGGAATGATGCAGGGGAGGAGATTTGATGTGGTGATGGAGCGTGATCCGATGAAATGATGACGCAGAATTCTGGGCGAGGCGGTGAGCGTGCGTGGGGGATTCGGTGAGCGGGTGTACAGGGAAAGGGAATTTGGTGGGAGAAGTTTGAATATTTCAAATTCACTTCCTCATTTGATTGTTATCAGTCTATTTTTATCCATATTTCGTTTTATTATTGTATCGAAAGATATGCCCGTAAATAGGCAAAATTAGTTCTAACTTAGTGACATTTGTTTTTTTTGTAAATTTCAATGTTTTTGAGATCGTATTTTATTAGCCCAAATACGTGTATTATAACGTTATAACGTTACATGTACGTTATCTTTTATATGTACGTTTGTTAAGCACATACGTTACATCGTTATAACGTTATGTTTAACGTTACGTATTAGTTATATTATTCGTATGTTTAAATAGCGTTATATTTTATAATATATTAAATATCAAAATTTTGGGGTATTACATATATATATATATATATATATGTATACAAGGTTTGAGGGGGTTACAATGCCTTTAGTCAAGATAGCTGAAGGCACTCATGAAACGCCATGATGAACATCATTTTTCAATAATCCTGTCCTTAAAATATGATCATTTACTCCAATGAAGTATGATAGTAAAAGTTGGTATCATTCTAACATTTGAATCTCTAAAAATAAAAAGCATAACATTTGAATCTCTAAAAATAAAAAGCATTAGAATGAACAGTAGATGTGTATGTATATATGTATAGGGAAAAGTGAAAATATGGTTAGTCATATATAAGCTTATGTGTGGTTAAATCATTGGATTTGAAGATCAACGGTTGACATTAAAAATATACTCTCTTCTCGATTATCGCAAAAATAGAGTTTTAATTTTAATCGTTGATCTTCAAATTCAGCGATCCAGTCATACATAAGTTTATATGTGGTTAGTTACAAATTCACCAAGCCCATATGTATATGTATGTATGTGTATATGTATATGTATAAAGTTATGTATGGTTAGACTGTTGGGTCTTCAAATAAATTATTGGGATTAAAAATCAATTTTTCTCTTTATTTAATGCAAAAAATAAATTTAATCATTCTTGATATCAAAGTTTGGTTGATCATACATTTAATGTCTTATATATTTGTGTTCATAAATAAATTTATTTATTATATATTGATATTTTATTTTTCCTACAATGTAATATAACCTAAAAATCTATTATAAATGTATAAAGTGAGCGTAAGAATTCTTGCTATCAATACGATTGAAGTTGATTTATGTAATCGTCAATAGAATTTTATGGATACATAAAATGAACTGTAAAAATAATATATAAACCGGGTTTAGGATTTGTATATAGTTGCACTGAATGGTCGGTTTTCGTTCTTCAGTTTCTGGTTGGTTTGTCACTGGTCCTTTATCTGTCATGCTTACATTATGCTTGGAGGTTGGAACTAGTGATGGTCCTAAGATATAATTTGTTTGAAAGCCTTGTAGCTGGTCTTTTCATGCCCTTCTTCTTTCTCGTCTTGACTAGCAGACGTTTCATTAATTATGTTTGTGCTTTTCATTATTTGATGTTTTCTTGATTAGTTCAATTGGTTGAGTCGTTAGTGTTTCTTTCTCAACAATTTGGCAAGGTTTCTTCTGTAGTGTGTTATGCGTAAACTGCTGAATAAGATCCTCAAGCTTGGCATGGCCCATACCCGTCTCAAGTTCGAAGGATGAGTCAGACCTCGTTGGTCTGTATTAGGATGCTAATAATATTTGTAGATGTTCGGCACATGTTTGACCTGGTAAACCCAATTTCACAACCAGTGATATGATGGATGGCGACCACTATGCAGCCACCTTCACTCATAAGCAGTCCGGGTACCATTTTCTTCCCAACCTTTATTCTTCCTTCAGCTTTTCCCTGTTTAATTTATATTGATAGTAATTTCATGACCACGGATATGAGTACCTACAAGACTACGTCCTAGTAGTGATACTCAACATCGGGGAGTTCGATGTCGAAAAGATTCTCGTGGATAATGGATTCTTGTCTGAAATCCTCTACTACTCGACCATCAAGAAGATGAGAAAAATAGGCAAAGACTTGAGGCCGTTCTGGACGCCACTATATATCTCCCTCCCACTTACTGTGGAAGATGACCTGACAAGACGAGTAGTAACGAGGATGGAAGACTTCCTTGTAATCGTTCTCCCATGGACTTACAATGGGATCTTAGGGAGGCCCTCCATAATCAGCCTCAAGTTGTTGATAGCCGCATGCTACATAATGATGAAGTTCCCTACCTCGAACGAGGAGGGAATAATCAGAGGAGACCCTAGGATGTCAACAGAATGTTATAGCCCCATACTCTATCAGTATATCGACATCAAAGAGGAGGCCCTACAACTCCACCTCGACCCAAGAATGACGAAGCCTCGACCTGAGCTCCTCAAGGAGGTGGCCATAACCCTGGGGGATTGCACCAAATGTGTGAAGGTGTGGTCATAACTCCCCGAGCCAGTCCAAACTCACTAAACGACATGCCAGGGATAGTCCCAAAGGTCATCACTCATTGATGAACATGAATATACTCATAATTTTTTAAGCAAATTTCCTTTGTTTAGTGAGTTTTAAGTTATGTTTCTTTATGTTTTACTTTAGTTTTGTGTTTTGGACATTGGTATTGCTCATTGTATGGGTTTTATGTAGATATGGTCTTCTGAAGAGAGGTTTTAGCGTTCCATGAAAATGAAGCTGTGTGGTTTGAAGTATTTGTGAAGATTTTGAAGACTTTGAAGAAGTTTGGATCCTGATTTGCTAATGTAGCTCCAGGTCTTACCTTTTTACTTGACATAACCCATTGAGGTGTTTCTTTCCTGTAAATTTACTCCCTTCTATGTAAAACGTGGTTGTCATGAAAATGTTGATTCGTGAATATCCTGTATGACAATTCCTGTAGGTACTATAGTTCCGAAGATCCAACACTGCAGTGCAAATGGCCACTTTGTGCAATATGGTTTGTTCCCTAACTTTTTAAATTTGTTCCATGTAGATGATAATGTTGTAACTTTATTATGTTTTGAACTCTCCTATTGGAAGGTCACAATCTGACCTTGAGTAATCAAATGCCACGGGAATGATCAAGAATTAGTGATGTCATTAGAAACTATGCACAACATGATTTCCTTCCGAGGCACTGCCTAATATCCTAGCCCACCGTCTATGTCAGACCATAAAACACCTTACTATCCGGTTCTGCCTAAACTACTCAAACGTGTATTATTGATAACAAAAAGTTTGAACTGATTGTAGATAGCTCAGCTAGTGAAAATGTTGTTTTGGCCTCTCGAAGTTGGGCTTCGAGTGAATAATAGATCCTAAGTTGCCTCATGGTAGAGTAGAACCAAGATCCTTGTGCTATCATTCATGGTCTTTCAGGTCTTTCAGTTGTTTCCAGTATGTCACTTGAGCTCAAATTGCAGGTGGATGTGTGGAGTTTAGAAAATGACGGACGTTTTCGCTTATTGATCTCTGCATATGGCTTCAGCATTGGCAACAGTACAAGAACGCAAAAGCAAGTGAAGTAACCAGTTAGGATCACACCTGTATATGAACTGGTCTTGGAATATATACAATGAGCTTCATATAATGTTTGGCAAATTGCGTCGCCTGATAATGGCCAAGTATGAGCACTTGCATCAGAATTTTAATATTTTTTTTCGTTGTTTTTCACTTTTCATTATATAAAATATTATAATAAATTAATTTATAAAAATAAAGAATATTATAATAAGATGATAATTTTATCGAATTTTTTCTCATATTATAATTTTTATATTTTAGCAACATTTCATTATATTTTTTCAACATCTTTTAACTTTTTGTCATATTATTATTTTATTGTTTTTCTTTTACAAAATTTTTATTTTACATAATCTAATGCAAGTGCTCTAAAAGCAACCATTTGTTCAAGTTGGAAGTTGTCTGGTAACTCTGGCTTTGAATATAAGGAATGGTTTAGGAAATGGTTTAGTGATGGCGGGTCATAGTAACAAAATCCGCATATAAGATGCTAAGATAACTAACGGAAAAATTGAAAAGAATAGAAAAAGATTGAAGAGGAAGAAGTCGTTCTTATGTGGAAAAAATGTTTGTTGGAACTCTAAATTTTTGTGTAAAATTTTTAATCTGTTTTGGATAAACTTAATTGTTGAGTTAAATTAAATGATGTAATAAAAATTGAATGATAGACAAACTATAGTCATAAATATCTCAGTATGTATCACGATTAAGATTGATCTGTTTAAAAAGTGAGTTTATAATGGGTGTGCAGTAAGGTTGGTTCAAAGAAATACAGAAAGATTGATTCAGATAAAAATACAGTAAGGTTGGTTTAAAGGAATGCATCAAGGCCGGCAGCATTAAGGTTATGAGTAAAAAAAACCGTAAGGATTGCGCATTTGGGCTTTTGTAGTAAAGAATGATTGATGTTGGATTGTTTCTGGTTGAAGAAGGTTACTGAACCAAGGTTGAAAAACAATAAGACTGAGTTCAACAGAATGGTCCAGACAATTTATTTCTGTGAGATTAGTGCAACAAAGTTGAGTAGCAGCAAAGCTGAGTTTTATAGAATGGTTCATAAGAAGTCAAAATTCACTGTTATCTTTCGTGCTGTGTCAGCGTATTTCTCTTCATCAATATCAGAGGTCACGAGTCCATAAATATGGTCTCAGAATGACATGAAAGTGACGTTTCAAAAAAAGATAACTTCAGCAACAACTAAAAATTTAAGATTGTCCATAAATATAGTGACAATGTCCAAGTTTTTAGTGGGATGTTTGAATCTCCTTTACTCTATAAATATAGTGCAATGAGAAATCAAGTAAACTGAGAAAGAAGTTGATAGATAAAGATGTAAGTCAACTATTGAAAACGGAGTTGAATAGCGCTAGTGTTAGACAAAAGATTTTAAGAGGTTGTTTCGAGTCTTGTCGAGAAGAAGGGAAGATTTTGTATAAGGATGTTTGAATGTCCTTTTTTTTCTGAAAGGAAACACAAGTGCAATAAGACATCAAGTAAATTGAGAAAAAAGTTGATAGCTGAATATGTAACCCAACTATTAAAAGCAGAGTTGAATAAGGCTAGTGTTACACAAACAATTTCACGAGATTGTTTCGAGTTCTGTTGAGGAGAAGGAAAGATCTTGTAATCGATTTGTATTGTTATTTACACGTTGTAAAGTGACAGGTTGATTGTGAGTCCAAAACAATCATACGTAACGCTATCTTCTTGATTTATTACACTGATAATCAAGAAAAGATTGAAGTAAAGGATATAGTCGTATTTTATCTATATATTCTAAGTAGCATAAAAACCTTCGTGTTTTTATCTTATTGTTTTCATTACCTTTAATCCTGTTGATAATCAACTTCGACCATCAATAAATTAAAAGGAATCAACGTTATTGCAGTATGATTTCGCATTACTATAATAAGGTCAAAAACAACTCTATTGTTTAACTAACTTTGGTTAGTTTAACAGTAAGGTTCGAAAAGAGAAAGCATCCAACCCCTCTTTAGTCTCATAGTAAGTTACATCCTGATTTTCATTAATAATATCGAGGTATTTTTGTATTTACTAAAAATCTTGAATTATATGTACATTACATGAAAAATCTTAACTATGCATCAATTATATGGAAAATAGGATTTCAGAACGGACAATGAAAAATCAATGAGTTTTTCATAAAATATATGAATTATTCGTAGATTTGATTATTATGATATGAGTTGTCAATGGCTTGGCTCAAATGTTTGAAGCCAGTAAAGAATGACTAGTATCACGAAAAAGTTTCTTTTTAAGAGAGAATTATTGAATGATTACAAAAAAAAAAATTAAAAAAAAAATATTTATAATAATTGATGTAACTTTTTTTAATCAATTACTCATCCGTCTCAAGTTAACTGTAAGACTTGATTTTTTTTATTATTCAATATGTATATCGAGTAGTTTCGTTTGTGGTCTTAATAACGTGAGAACTTTATGTATTTGTCGTCAAGTGAAATGTTAGTTCCCAGTCACAGAAAGGGGGGTGGGGTGGTTTGTGATTTGAGGATTTCAATTTTTAATCTCAAACAATGTACTGAAATTATAATATACAGGTTCTTTGTAATGAATCATTTCAAGTTTAATACAAATTTCAGTTTTGTAATTTTCAATCGTGTGAGGAAAAGTAAATAACACCAAGGTTTATATTGGTTCGTCCCCGACTTGATCAGGGATTTACATCCAGTGTAAAAGCATAACAATGCACTATAATCACCCTACGTATAGTCTATCACCTTTGCTTACAGACTCTTGCAAGACTCCACTTGTAAACACACTTACAAGTTCGTTTCTCCTAATCTATCCTTAGACTAGTGAAACTCCAAGTACAGACACTCTCCTACTGACTGCAGATGCCTAAACAAATCTAGACCAAGATTTTCTAAGTAGTAATACTCTCCACGAGTGGTGCTAATCACATCAACAAACTACAGACTAAATGAATGACTACAGACTTGATACTTCCATTTTCATCAGTATAGATATGAGCACTAATAGGTTTGAATATACCTTATTCCTTTTCAAAAACGACGAACCTCTTGAATCACAAGAAGATTGATTTTTAAAGACACTTGAAAAAATCACAAGAAAAATTTATTTTAAAACCTAATCCGAAAATTAAGGATTATGTTACAGAACTATAACTGTACCAAGAAGCAGTTCTTTTCCAAGATAGGGTTCATCATAAAAACAGAATAAGTTAGATCCAAAATGTTAAGTGCTCATAGCTACAACTAACTAAACAAAAGTATCAACATGTTTATAATGCACATGATCTTACATGACAGTACTATAGCTACAACTCTTAAGTGCTCGCGAGATCCTCTTCTTGGATTAGCTTAAAGTTCCCCTCGATATCAACCTCTTGGTACTAATATGCAAATCAACATATTGGCAAACACAAGTACATTTGGTGTTTGTCATCATCATAACGTCACAAGAATCAACATGAAAGTATATAATTTAAATTATCATTAGTGTTCTATGACAATTTTTTAAAAAATAACGTTTGATCTCCCGAGATGCGAGTCGAACTTTCTCTTGATAAGTATACTCAATCAAACTACTAGAATTAAAATGGATGGAAAGGAGTACTAATTAGACACATAAAGGTTCAAAACTCAAATTTAATCTATTTAATATCAATTATTCATTTGTTATTAGATACAATTATGTCATGACATATATTTTCTTTTCCTTTAATTATTTTGTTTGTCAAAAAAATACAATCATACTGCTCAGAAACCTAATCCTAATCTTTGACACAATCTCAGCACTCATTCTCGCGGCCATCATCGCTAAAATGGCACATTATTTGGATCCATTGTTCCTAATTAATGGGATGAACAATGATATTGTTTTAACTATATGTCTAAAATCTAATACCATCACCCTGGGCGATTGTCATAGCGCACTATGTGTAACGAAACACACTATTGTTAAATAAAATGTCCAAAAACAAGCATATTGTGCGTCAAGGCATTCAAACAGTGCGTAATGGTATGCCTTCTTCTCTTGCGTCTCTCTCACCCCTTTACAAACACGCAGTGGCGGATTCAAGCTTCATCATCAGGGATCAAGTTGCATTGAGTCAAATAACATGTTAAAGATCAATTCGTATTCAGATGATACCCGCAAAATGAGAGAAAAATTGGAGACATTGATTTTTCTTTTATAGAGATAGGACATGGGAACTTCAAATTTAACAAATTAAGACTGCCATGAAGTTTATTACTTGAAGGTACAATGCTTTTTTAAAAAAAAAAACTTTAAAAAATATTATCCAACCCAAATTTGAGCTTTTCTTTTTTTATAATTGTCAATATCATTGGATCATATTTCAAAATCAGAGTAGTTCACAAAAATTACAATCACGGTATATTCTTGTAAGAAAGGATAATCACAGTCATCAACTTACAGTATGCAAAATGAAACCTATAATTTCACTGCAGCCGCAGCGCACCTTAATAAGGTAAAGCACATAAAGTATTATATTAACGAACGTGTGTATGAAGCTAGATACAAATTACCTAGTATAAATCCATGTGGGAAAAAAGAAAAGAAAAGAAAAACTACGTGTGGAGAAGTTACAAGCCATAATACTGATAATAGTATACAAACCGACAATCCCAAACTATGGAATAATCTTCCCTTATCTAAACCAAGATTCCTTTCCTTTCTTTTTCAGCAACAATGGGCGGCACACCATGGAATCATGTTGCCGACGAAACAAGGAATGGTCAATACCTAGTTTCAAAATCCTAATCCTAATCCTTAACCCTTCCAATTTGGGGGGTCACCCCCAAGCGTTCAAGTGGATCTGACCCTGCCAACATGATAATCATCAATAACTAATGTTAATTGTTAAACTCTATTCTTAAGAGCACTCATAGTAGTTTCCTTATGTTATTTTTTTTATCCTTTTTTTTAAAACGAAAGTTCCTTGTTTTTCATTCCCACTCGAAAAAAACATTACATGATGTTGCTCATTTACATATAGGCTAACAACCTAAAGCAATCAAAAACGACATTAGAAATAAGAAACTCAACCTAATATACTCATCACTTTTCGAGCTATTACATCAGGACTAAAGGATACATGCTGAAATGCTATAGAATTCCTCTCCCTCCAGACTTGGTACACCAACAAAGGAGTAAGTCACTGCCTTCTTCTTGCAAGCTTCGTTTCCCCTTCGAAACACATCCAATCCATCTCATCCAATTGTCGCAACCTTACTTCAATCCTACATCCTACAGTTTACATGATCATAGACGATACGTGGAAGACATGATCATAGACGATACATCCTACACTTGGACACATCAAAAAAACAGATGATCTCTGTCTTCCCTCTCCAGTTTACACAATTCACACACATCATCATACACAAAACCTCTGTCATTCTTTATCTTTAAATGTAAGAATTTTTACGAAAAAAAACTCACCCAATTGAATTTATATCATTATCCTTGTATCAATACATATCCTTCAATTCATTCCCCATTTTGAGGTAATATAAAATCAATTCCTTATTTCATTATATTATTAGTTTAGCTTATTTTTATACTATCTTTGTCCCAAATTAAGTAAAATATGAAAACATAGCATGCAAATTAATGAAAAGGTTTTTACCTTAAAATCAAACAGAGGGAGGTGACTGCGCTAGAAATGGAGTATCAAATATAAGCTACCTCAAATATAAGCTTATTTGATACTTCCTTGTCATATGTTTCATGACCGTGACTGCGCTCTTTCACAACCGTGATGCGTCAAAAAATCAAACAGAGCTTAGATCGATCTGTTATAATCACTACGAGGGCTGTCGAGACCATGATAGCTTCATTTCATACGGTTCAATAGCCTTTGACAGTGGTGCAATGACACTCCTAACCATTATCATATCCAAAATGCCCACAAAAACGACCCTCAAGTCACACTAGACTTCAAATAATTCTTTATTGATATCACATAAGCTTCATTTTACCAGTTACGACTGAGTAGGCTCAGTATTACACGTTCTAGGTAAAACACTAGTGGAAAGAAAGCATAAAACATCAGAAGATCCAATGTTTCCGACATCACAAAGAAGAAAGGCGCAATGCAACCCACTACAACCACTCGTAGAGAAAATAGAGCTATCACGACCAGTACCCAATACAGGATCTTCTTGGTAATCGAATGCATTATGAGTTGTGGTGGTGATGAAACTCTAAATTTATGAAGAGTTTGCTAAGGTTTCACCTCCTATTTATAGTACTTAGTATTTAGGAAGGGTTTAAACAAAATCCGATGAAATCTGGATTTTGAACTGCGCATGATTCATTTATCATGCGTGGATGACTTTGCCTATTAGATTCAAAGGAGATCTGGATTCGATTATCTAATCTCTACGCATGATCTAAGATCTCGTTATCTCCTCGCATCCCGATGATTTGTCATTTATTGATCCATGTTAAACTCAAATGCAATTTTGTTGCTCCCAGATTATCATCATAATTTAACTCCCAATATTTAGCATGAAGAAAAGGAAAATGATTTGTGGCGGTATAGGAATCCTGGTTTACCAATGCAAAAAATAGGCATATGCTTATGCTTCTGTATAACAACTTAACCACTTATACAAATAACTTGTTGTAACCTTTGTCATGAAGATAGATTTTCTTTCTCGATGATTCTCAATTCTTATTTTGGAATACTAATTTCAGAGAAAGTTTTGAAATTCTCAAATATAAATGTACTTCCCTTGACATATGAAGTCTTTAATTTTGTCAAACCATCATTCCATTGATAATAAACATATCAATCTTAACATTAAATCTGTGAAATCACTTATTTCCTTTAGAGAAATTTTCTGTAATTTTCAACAAAAGTTATCTCAGAAAACTAACCTTTTTTTATTTATTTTATATCACCTTACTTTCCAGAGGTAACTTCCCATGATGTTAATCACCTTGAAATTAGATAACATAACCCCTTTGACCAATATATGTCCTTAGGTTTTATTCCCATTTTGGTTCTTTGCAATTTCTAATCAGAAACAAGGACACGATTTGAGTACTGTCAAATCCCAAAAATGCACATGATTATACGATCCAAAACACATTACGTTCCCTTATATTTGAACCATCATTTCAAGATATTTGTGAGTAAGGTATATATATATATATATAAGCTTCTAGAAATTCATCCTCAATGTAATCATTTTGGCAAAAATTCTAAAACTTACTTAGCACCTTTTCAATTTTCATTTATATCATTTCTGCATGATATGATGTACTTTTCAACCATAATGTATCATTAACAATACAACACTTTCATGTCCCAAATTATGAGTCTTGTTATCACCCAAAATATGATTTTTTTAATATTTAAAGCTTCTAACTCAATGTCTAGCGCAAGAGAAAAATTCACCATAGCATTCACTACATGTATTTTGTACTTCTATTTCCAGTAATCTTCATGTTGAAGACGTTGGTTTTTCACAAGTCTCCAAACCATACATCTTAATTCTCGAAGTTTTAGAATGAGGAGCTTTTAACCTCCTACATAATGAATCAAAAACAAATTGTTTTTCCCCATGTTGACCACAGTTTAGTTTCAACGTATTAACATGTCCTTTCATGTTTATTTGATTTGCACAACTTTAAGAGTTTTAAACAACAAATCTTGGAAACCACAATTTCAAATTACTAACAATCGTTATGAGACTATTAACCTCATGTATCTTTTAATATACATTCGTTTTTTCAAGCTGATTACTCTTCATTCAAAAGCGCCTCAGTAACTCAACCAGCATAGTTATCACAGGTAGCATATCTTGTACTAATAGAACATACAATGCAAGAAACGCACGTACCAACAGGATAAGAAAAACCTTTTGTTTTCCTCTACTTACATTATTGATTGTTATTAACACCATAAAGAACATATTGCATCCAACTCTAGAGGAAAATCTTTAGTTTTAATTAATTTCCTCACATTGCAGATCCTTATTTGGATCTCGTCCCCACAATATCAATCAAACTTTAAAAATTAATGTAACTATACTATTTGACGGGTCCAAAATATGATTACGTCCATTGAGAAGGAACATCTCTTCCTTTTCATCATTGACAACAACTATATCCAGTAAATCAAGTAGTTATAACTGTGTGGTTACATAATTCATTTTAGATCTATTTAATATCTCAAATCTCAAGCATTCAAGTTATTCTTAAATTCTGATTAGCAAGGAATCCAAAATTTAGAATCAACATATCTCACTTAAATTAGCATTGTAATCAGAACTTGATTAAACCATAATTTTCAGGTCTATAAATCAATTCACATAAACTCCTAGCGTCAAGTTGTTAGTCCCTAAAGCAAATATGAAGGTATACCCAAACTGTCATTTTCACCAAACTCATGGATAGTTATCATTTCCTAATGTTTTCACTTTATTTATTTGAAAATATCGTATTTCTTTACGAGTGATTCTTACAATCCCAAGATTACTGAGTGGTAAAGCATTTTCATAACCTATCTCGATATTAAATATATGCTTAATAAGATTCGAGTTGTCAAAACAAAATTGAGACTCACTCTTAATCCTATTGATCTTTAGTATATAACTTCGCATCACCCAGAATCAAACACTTTCCATGTATAATATGTGTCAAATGTCATAATCCCAATGTATAGATAATAGCTCCAAAATGCTTTAATGCTATTTCTCATGCTTACCAGAGTTCCATTATTGAGCTCACTGTTTAGAAGTTGTACTAACTAGCATTATACGTATAACCACACACCCTACCTTTAACTCGTGTACAACAACTACGAGATATAGAACCACATTCATGAATTATGACTCAAATAGCACTAACACTTACAAATCAACAATACAACACTTATGTGAATGAGTTTCATTCATATCTTACATTACTTATATTCACATTAGTTGTGACAAATAAAGATCCATTTGATAACCAAAGTGACCATGGACGATTTCTTTATCTTTGTCTAGCCAAATATAAGACAATGACTAACAACAGTCACCTCAACAGAGATCCTCACAAGGATACTTGTTTATAACCTCACAACTGGAAGTGTAGAAATCAACGACATAGAGGAAGGTCACTGTTACGTACCATGCAAAATAGAAAACACAATACACTGTAACTAAATGAGTGTCACAAGTAAGATAGACATCCTAGTCTCATTCTCGTCGTCATAAACAC
>JAOVYX010018449.1:0-49551 GCA_035668315.1 Drosera spatulata
TCAGGCGCTCTATTTTTTTCTTCAGACGTTCTGCTTTTTTTTTAGACGCTCTATTTTTTTCCTTCAGATGCTCTGTTTTTTTCTTCAGGCGCTCTGTTTTTTCCTTCAGACGCACTGTTTTTTTTTTCTTCGGGCGTTGCAGGTATATGCCTCTTTATTTATGATTTCTTCACTCTTTTTTACTATAATGTTAAATTTATTATCATTTTTGTCTTCTTCATCATCTTTTATCATTACATAACCCAAAAAAACCATAAAAAAATCAAGTCGGTCGAGTTGTCGATTTTTCTACCCGAATCACCGATTCACCAAGTTGACTCGTTTTGGGACCAACCCGATTCCGGTTCCAATTCCGAGTTTACAAACCTTGGATCATACCACAAGAATGATAATTAACACGATCTGGCTATGAGGCATAGCAAAAATGTGTTGCAACAAAAAGGTCTATACATGAGCAAATTAGCATATAAGAAGAGACAGGAAGTGGTGGAAGATAGAGTCACAACTCACAATATGCGGATGGAAGCCCCATCAACAGAACTTGACCTTAGGGTTGCAACAAGTGTTCATCAAGGAAATAAAGCCCCACCATCACAGCATCATATAAGCATATGCAGGAATTCTGATACCAAAGCCAGTAAACAAACAAGGTGGTAATCATACCAGGAAAATCTTTTCGAACGTGGCTCAGATCACGTTTGCAAAGTTTAGCGTAAGAGCTGAATCAAATCTTCATCGTTGATTTTGTTAGAATCAATAAGCGCTCTATAGTACACTGATAAAAAAAAAAAAACACAAGCTAGATTCGCTAATACATTCGGAATCATTGTATAGATTAGCAATGTGCTCCAAAACAAATGAGATTGTAGGTACAATGCTCATATTTCTGGAAAAAAGAAGGATATATATTCAGGACTCCCCATTCTTCCCTTTGATAGGAAAATAGATAATCATCAATATTTATGAATCTTTCAGGTTGCCTGAAGTTGGCATAAAGAAAGTTTCAAGGGGGAACCGAAGTATGATAATCCGAATTTCATGAATGTGGCAGACTCGATTTAGCTGGTATCGTAGTTTTGATCAAAATGTCACCAAAACAATTCAGTATAACAAAGTCAGGGATCAGTGTCAAGCCTTGGTTCAAAGCAGAACCCATTGAAGAGCTGAAGAGGGAACTTCTTTACGACCGGGCATTTTAGTGTCCACTTCCATTGCTTATGGGTCATGTCGAAAACAAGGAGGGCCGGAGCACCATAACTCTGAATGTATATTATATCATCCGTCCCGCTGCTAGCAAAAACATCATCAAACTCACCGAACCCTTGAAAGAACTTTTGAGGCATTCGGGCAATCTCCTGCCATTGAGTGCCATCAAGAACCCATATCCCGATCCCTTTTATTATGTCTGAGCGATCTTGTTTCCCTATTCCTCCAACCATAACCAGCTTCTCCTTGAGGTTCATCAATCGGCCGCAAGTGAGGGAGCAAGGAATTGGAATAAAGTTCCTCATTAGAACATTGCTGGATGATCGGTGAGAGAGGTTGTACCTTATAAGACCATGGCGACTGTCTGGAGCAGCACCAACAGTTGCATAAATTAAGAAGTATAAGACACCATTGCATATCGCACTTGCATAACCGCCTCTCCACCCATTTAATATCTCCGTGGCCGAGGTCACCCACATCATGGTTTCTGAATCATACACATGAATGGAGAGATCCCACTGATGAAAATTTTCGGGCACTTGATTAGACTTAACTACAACAACAGCGTAACCTTGTGAAGCGCTATCCACTGATATAGCTAGAGCACTGTAATCAGAGTGCTTCAAACCAGGGGGTTCCATCAGATATTTGGAGCACTTGGTGAGTGGGTTATAGACATGAAGCTCACTCCTGTTATCGTTGTTCATGAAGCAAACCAAACCGGATGATGAAGCAACGAACCAACTGGATGTAACAAAACATGGGAGACTAATACCGTGCCATTTTCGAAGTGTGGGATCGTACACATAGCCATATGGTCCATCGGTGCCAGTAAACATAAAGTACCAAGGTTGCTGAGTAGAGACATGTGCCAACATCGAGCAAAACCTCTTTGAGGTTACAATCTCGTGCCATTTCTTGCAGACACAACCAGCTCTGAATATACTCGCAATAGGGAGATAAAACAGAATCCGTTCCAGCAGTTCATCAGGCAGAACCAAATCCAAAGAAACTATTTTCTTCTTCTCCTCATTGGTAACCTCCTCAATCTCATCAAACTCTCTCACTCCATCATCTAAAACAGGATCGTGAAGATCGTAGCTAATCCACGGTGCGTACCCCTCCATATGCCTGCCAACCACAAAACATTAGAAAATAAGACGCCAACAATCTACCAACATTATTACAAATTACCATAACACTTGACAAGTCCAAAAGCAATAACCAAAAACACTAACCAGCTTTATCTGTATAACCTATAGTTTCATACTAAAGCTATGCAAGAATCCATGGCATGAAGCTAGGATGAGATAGTACTCTAGTTGGACCACAATGCAAGGATGGGAAAACCCCAACCACAACTGAGATGGAAAAAGGAGGAAAAGCAAAGCGGCTACCATAAATGATGCAGTTTCAAAATAAACTCAATGCCATATAGAATTAACCAAAAAGACAATGATGCAAGGCAAGAACATGTCTGGCACCAAATCTTCAGAATCCAACACACAAAAAGAAGAACCAATCTCATGCATTGAGCTCAAAACTTTCTCCTCCACATGAATGATCATAGAGATGATTCAAATAGGTAGCCCCAAAAAAATGGATGTTGAGAAAATAGTAAAACCTATGAAGGGAATTTGGATACACTGTCGTACCCATTAAATAAGAGACTGTTTATGTCGAGTCTTGACAAGACATTTAGTACACAAGATTTGGGATTAAAAGCATGTACCAACAACCACAATAACATCATCAAGGCTAAAATAACCTAACCCAGATGATCGAAAATTGCAGGTTACTCAAATCAGCTAACCAGATCAAATTCTTGGACTTACACAATCCAATTTCAGAGCAAGACCTAAATTGAATATGCAAAACCAACACTAATGTGTAACACACAAAAAGTTAGGTGGCCATCACCATCACCCAAAAAAAAACAAGGGTCTTACATGCAACAATAAAATCAAAGAAAACAACACAAAAAAAAAACAAAAAAAAAAAACACATCAATTTGAACAAATCCCACAAAACTAAACTAACGAAAAATCAATGTTTTTATCTAAATTGGACAATAGAAGACGGCAGAACAAACCCTCTTCGAACGGGAAATATGGAAAATGAAAGAAAAGTTCAGGTTTTGAACTTCACGGAACTGAGCTTGACCAGTCCACACCAAATGGGTCGTTCTAGATTCGACAAAAACATCCAAATACATTTACGAAATCGCTTAAACAGCCCTCAAACACTGATGGGCACTCGTCATTCACAGTTATCCCTTTGCCCACGAAAAACGCCCACACAAAACCCAAAAAAAAATATTACACGAAAATGAATCGAATTCATCAATGGAAACCATCTGGGTATCAAAAAATCGAAATGGGTTCTTCTTTTACCTTCGAATTTTTTAAGAAAAAACGACAATGCTCAGAGCAAAATGCTACCCATTTCAGAACCCATCTTGTTTGCTCTTTATGTGATGAAATGGGTGATTTTTGGGATTGGGATTTGTCGTTTTGGTTTCTGTGATTCGAGAAACGACGAGGAGTTTTTGTGTTTTTGTGGGATTGGTGGGCTGAGAAGTAAAGAGGAGAAACAGAGAGGGGTCAGAGAAAACAAGAGCGGGGCAGTTGCGTTTTGGTTTAGATTTGGGGATTTATTGTTGGGTTTTGTAATGGTTTTTTATGAGGGGAAGGTGTGTTTAATAGGAGGAGAAAGAAAGCAATGAGTGACTTGGTAACGACCATCAAGGTCTTTATAATGTAAAGGAGAGAATAGGAGTAATGTGTATGTATAGTGCAAGTGACCAGGTGACAAGTGTGTTAATCAAGCTAAAAACATGCTCAATATCTTAATCAATCTCAGCGGTTTGTCCCTGTCCGTTTCGCTGTCCATACTGTTGGTTGGTGGTGCGTCTCGGTTGGTTTTCCGCTCCTTGTGCCACCCTCGTTGAGCTGGTTAAAGATCCGTCCTGACTCGTCATTTAAGATTTTAAAAGGATTGAAAACAGGATTTGAAAAAATTTTAAATACTCAATCCTACTTACGATACTATGTGAAAAAGTTAAGCGAGCCGTTAATGAGACTTAAAAGTTTTTCATGTTTGATTTTCTCATCGTTCCATTATAACTAATATGTGAGATTTTCGAAAGAACAATTCTTTTTTTTTTTTTTTTTTTGATGACGAGGGTGTCCGAGCCAGCTCGCGCGCACCTCGACTAATCCCTCGGACACTGGCAAGGCGCCCCCCCACCAGCATCGGTTAAAGCTTTGACCGAAGTCAACGGGCGTGGCCAACATGGATTTTGAGGCTAGTGGGATTCGAACCCAAGACCTTCAAGAAGAAGGTTGAGTCGAACACCACTAGACCAACCCAGGTTGGTTTTTCGAAAGAACAATTCTTCAGTTGCAAAAATGAAAAAAAACTTGTTCATATGTTGGTTTTGTTTTCCATTGGACTTCCTACGGTGGAATTAACCTCAATTCGTCCCTAACAAGCTCACAATTCACCCATGAGCAAGCTCAAATCTTATGTTGGACAATTGCATCGATCTTTTCCAACGTGTCTAGACGTCAACTTGATCTGTTCTTACTTTGATTGAGCCAAAAGGATTAATTAAATAATGCTTTTAAGGTCACTATCTAACCATGAGAATGTGTCTTTTAGCTGTCATATTTGATGGGAGGATATACTTTGCTAGCCAGAGGACGAAAGCAATTGCACCAAGTTCCTTACCTTATGGGGAATTCCCTCATTTTTCTTGCTTCACTCCTTAGCATTCCCATATCCTGACAATGATGGATAAAAGAAAATGTTAGAAACGTAATCCCCACAAGAAGTGTTGAACTTCAATGTAACGTTGATCAAATCAAAATCATCGATTTATACATGACCTCGTGAAACCAGTTCAACTGAAATTAAAATGATATTCAACATCATTGTTGGGGAGGAAATGGAAAGGATGAGAGGAGGTACATGGTTTGAAGCCAGGGTAAGATACTCTTGTTCAAACGATTATTTGATTTAGCATTGCATTCAGAACTATACCGGGTCGTGCCGGTTGTGTGGCAAGATCCATCACCAGTGACCAGACCAGACGCAGGAGCATAACCGCAAGGCACCATCACGTCTATTATTTATTCAAATTCACAAATGTGTCTCAATGGTAGGTCGTGGTGTTTAGGTCATCTCAGTATTTACAAATAAAAATAGTCTGTCGATCCTATCAGAAGCTCAAATAGTCACAGACCAATATTGTTTAGATCTATGTCAAGCAAATAAAACGAAGGAAAAAAAAAAAGAGGAAGGCATGAATTTTGCAGATCAGTACTATTGGTTGGCTTCGGAGGAGGAGGAGGCGGGCAGAGATGGCGCTAAGATCCCTTTACATTCTATGTCAGCTGTGCCTAAAAATCAAGCCAAGTGATTAACCAAAGTTAACCATTGTAGGGATCTGTTCAGATGATGTTGTTCAAGTTATACTCTAACCAAAAGGAAAAAAGAATAAGTGAGTCCATACCCAAAAAGAAAAGAATAAGTGAGTCTGCTGCAACAAAGCAAAAAATTTGAGAAAAAGGAGAATAGAACTCAATGTATTTGCTTGCCATTCCCAGATTCATCAGCAGCCATTTCATGTCATCGTAGTTTTACTCTCTGAAATTTATTATGAATGCCAATCAGCTGCAAATACATACCCAGGAAGCTGCACTTCATATTAGATATCATCAGAAGTTGTTGACCATGATCATCTGGAGAACTAATATATAAACCTCTGATACATTGAATTCAATGATGACTTGCCGCAACTCGCAAAAGCTCCATACTTACGAACAGATTTGAATTCAGTCCATTGAAATGGTAGTGGATGTTTAAACCAACTTGGCGAATAACAACCGAAGCAAGAAAGATACAGTGGGTATCATACAGTAGAAGATGAGCAGAAAATTTCAACTTGATTCTGCTGTCTCTACATAACAAAAATCCTCCTCAGATGACTCCTCCTTTAAATTAGATAATACTCAAATCCACTGGCTTCACATATAGAATCGACTTATTACAATAGTTGATCAAAGATGTATCTTCTAAGTTCCAGGAACTGAAAGAACAAACAAATCATATGCTTACACTGTTAAAAGGACTAGAAAGTAGAAATAGTATATATGCCAACATTCATGAGCCGCAGGATATGTTGGTCTGGTGATCACAGTTTCATCCATGAGTATTAACAGCTTCCCATAACAAGTTCTTCGGGGCCGGATTGGTGAGGTCACGTGCCTGCAGAGCCGCGGCCCTAAGAGTTCTAATGGTCCAAAGATTGGCATCCAAGAATGAGAGACTCCTGTAAGGCAAATTGTGCTTCTTGCACAGGTCCCTCACCAAAGGCGCGACCTTCCTCAATTGACATCTAGGTAGCCTAGGGAACAGATGATGCTCAAGCTGAAACTGCAATCCGCCATACAACCAATCCATCATCAAGGAGCACGAGATGTCGATTGTCCCGCTTGTCTGTTTTTCAAACCAATCCGTCCCACCAGGCTTCCCCACATACACATTGGCTGCAAAATGGTTGAGACAGAACTGAATATGTTGGAGGGACGTGACTGAGAAGCTCGATAGCACGAAGAGGATTCGCTCAGTCCAATTGGGTAGGCATGAGAGCAGTAGAGGAAACCATGTCCAGAACACCATGATCCCAACTATGTTAAGGGCCCTATCAGGCACCTTTCTCTTTGAGAACAACAGGAGGAAAGTCTGTACGTACAAGTTGATCCTGGCGACGATCATGATCGGATAGAACGTCAAATGCTGATAACTGATCAAAAACCTAGCCAATGGATCAAACACCATTTTCCTCCCATAGAAGCGGGAAGTCATGTTATGGAATAGCTTCGACGAGACAGCGAACACAGGGATGTGCTGCAAGTCAGGGTCATGATCAAGGCTATTACACGCGATATGGTGAGCGTTATGCGTCCATTTCCACCACGCGATGCTGATCCCCGTGAGACAATTTCCCGTCACAAGCTGCGCGAGCTTATTGAACCCGCGACTAGACATGATCACATAATGACCCGAATCATGCCCGAGATACGCGCTCTGAATCCAAGCCATACCCAACAACATCCCACAACCCAAATGAACCAAAACACTATCACATGCCACAACACCAAGCACACAAGCCACAAACATTATCACGATCGAAGCGAAACAAAACAATGTCCCATGGCCCTTATTCTCAAACAAGCCACTCTTATTCAATTCATTGATAAGTCTCCTGTAATCTCTTGATACCTCAGTGACCTCAAGATCCTTGACATGATACCCATTGAAGAACTTATCGAGATAATGCCATGTCGAACCGGGGTGATACGCGATGAACGCATCGGTTACATCTTGTCCTGCTAGGTTGAACAGAGGTGCCTCACCACCAGGATGATCTTTCACCCAATTTGATACATCATATACCTTGCCTTGAATTGAGATCCAAAGATCACCTGGCTTGTTATGCTCCTTGAGTTCCTCTAATGTGATATACTTCCTTGAATTAATCACCATTTTTTTAGCACCCAAATGAAATCAAATCTTCCTCCTTTCTTGAATCTCAATCAACAAACAGGGAACCAAAAAAGATTAGATTTTTATGATATGGGCAATGTGGGATTGGGTGAAATTGATCAAATCCAATCAAAACAAACCAAACCCATTTGTATGGGGTATGAATTGGAATGATTGGATTTGATTTTTGTTGTGGTTTTCTTTTTCGTTGATTTTTCTTTTTTTTGGATTGATTTTATGAAGAAAATCAAAGTTTGGTGATTTTTTTGAAAGGGTTTTGAGTTTTTTTTGTTTGTTTGAGAGGTTACTGATTTTGTGGGAAACCGTTGGAATAGAAATGGAGAGGATTGAGTTGTAGAGATTTAGACTTGTAACGGTGGTTTTGACGAGGATGATGAACGATGATGTGCTGTTTTTTTTATAGGAATTTACGAAGCAACATGTGTCCATGTGAGATTTTTGTCACGAATATGGAATATTTTGGTAAGTTAGGGTTGGGGATTAATTAAACTACTCAGTTTCAAAAGTGCAATTTGTTCCTATGTCAGTCTACTAATGATGTTTTAATTTTTTTAGGAAAAAAAATTTTCTTCACGATTGTGGCATATGCGAAAATCAGCATTTTTTGATGCATTGATGAGTCTATCATTTTCATCTTGCTTGTGATGATTTGAAAAAGGAGATGCTCTGTGTCCTGAACTCGATGCCATCGGGATCCCATTCCCAATACTTTAAAGCTTTGTTACGGCTAGTAGCCACACAAATACGGCGCCAGAAATTAATCTGATATAAATGTTACTTTAAATCATTTGATATTTTTCTTTTATCGTGATAAAATCATTCGTATTGAAATCTTGCAGAAATCATACACCGTACCTTTGAAATAATATCATGAATGAAGGCCCTTATATCATAAAGCAAAAACTTTAAAAGTTGATTGGTTCGACGGATTAAGATAAATGAATATTTGTTTTAAGTTTATATACAAACTGCCATATTGATGATCACATTGCGTTTGTGGTCACTTTGCGTGCTTTGTTTTCATTTTTTTTGGTCCTACATGGGATATAAATCCCTCGTGATTTTGATTACAAATCCAGCTAATGATTCCAAATATAACGTTCACCTTAACATGCATTTGATGTCATGCTCTGTGTTCCAATCAACACGCACTAGCTGTCATGATCCATATTTGGGCTGGGCTTCAGGCCCATCAAGTCTCTTGTGGAGCTTAGACCCAGATGCGGGCTTGAACTGAGCCCAATGATTAAGTCAAAACCCACAACATTTTGTTAGTGGAGGTTTTGGTTTCGTTTCTGAACGTGAATGGAACCCATTGGAACTGACATAACGGCGTGGCCCAACTAGCTGTATTTACTTCTTTTATGAGATATTCCCACGTAAGGGTGTCTAACATGAACCCAAAAGGATTATCCACCCGAAATCAAAATCGATAAAACAAATCAATAAATCATTCAATAATCGATATATTTTTATTTTCAAAATAAAATCGATTAATTAATCATTTCAGATCGATTTAAAACCGATTAACCGATAATTTTGAATCGAGTAATCGATTATATAAATCGATTAATCGAAATGAATAAAATCGATTAATTGACCCGTTTATTCATTCATCAATTAAGTATGCCTATATTCTCCAATCCTAGAATCTCTGGATAACCGATTTTGCTTGTCAAAAAGCATTCTTCGCTCATTCATTTGTTTTTCTGTGTTAAACTGTTAATGCATTTCATAAGTGGCTCTGGTTGACTGATTGATTTTTCTCATGTTCTTTTTTAAGTGTTTTGAGTTGTAGTAGAACATGACGATAGATGAGGTAACCTAGTTTTTTTCTCTTTTGTGAGATGCATTTTTTGGTCATCTTCGTACCAACATGCAATTTTTGTGTTTGTGCTTGTTCTTGTGTGCGAATGGACTCCTACAACAGTTCCTCCAGTTGCTTTATAACATAACTTTTGTTTGTAGCATTTTTCTTACGTTTGATGGAATTCATGAGTTTATCCCCGTATTGTATTGATTTTTTTTCTTGTTATACTCAGTTTCAATTGGTTCGGAATCGATTATGAGCCGATTGTAAACCGATGACAAACTATGTAACTGATTATGAATAAACCGTTTAACCAAAATCGAATAAAATCATTTAACCAAAACCGATTAATAAGCGATTTCGGTTTTAGATATTGAACCGATTAATAATCGGGTAGGTTTTGATTTTGCTTGTAAACAATCGAACCGATTAACTGAAATCGAACCAATTAACATTCTTACTCCCTCCATTTCATATTAAATACAATACTTTTTTGTTTGATCATCCCAAAATATATACCACATCTATTTTATTTCCTTATTTGAAATCGAATTTATATTAAATTAAATATACTATGCCACCATACTTTACTAACTCCTATCACATTCTCTCAAATACTTTCACCTCAACACCCATTATCATAAAAAAAATCTATACTATATACTAAGCGAACAAGGCTAGGTTCGTGTTTATGGCGTATCGAACGATCTTGACCGTTCAAAATTTTAATTAAAATTGGATTCATTAGAATGTAATATTTTATCTAATTAAACAAATCAAAATAAAAAAGTGTCAAAAAATTATAAATATTATTTGCGTCAACAAAATTAGATTTGTAAAATATCTATAATAAATATTTATTGTATAAGGTATTAATCGCAACGAGATATCTATCATATCATATCTATCGTAAGCCTTGATCGAATTATCCCTAAATTAACATTTTGAATTCTTCTATAAGAAACCAATTTCTACTATAATAAATTTGTGAAATGATATAATAATAACTAAATGAAGCTAAAAGAAATACGAATATTTAGACATCAATAAATATTGATCGTTCAATATCTACTTAATTCACCAAAATATCCGATCGTCGTCTCCACGGATCTTGATCATAAAAATCTGCATAACTAAAGTATTTTAAATATTATACATATCTTGAACTTAATATCATAATATTAATAGGAATGCTTATTGTGGCATAGATCATAACTGTTCAATATCTATATAAATGATTTAAATAGCCTGATTGATTTTATCAAAATATTGAATGTCCAACCTATTTCTTTTGATGCGGTGCGTTATTATACGGGTGGATATACTAGTAAGATACTAATCAAATTTAACCCTCATATAAACTTTATATCGAGTCAAATTGTTTTATTTAATTCGATACGGAGAGAGTAGTATGTTGACAAAATAAACATCAAGAATTGTTTACCGGATGATTAGAAAATTTTTCCCTAGATCTGTTTGATATCTCTTAAAAAACGTGTTTTTTTTATTTTATTTAAATTACAATAATATGATTCTCATAATTATCGAGAAAAATTTTAATTGTGTCATGAAACAATCAAATTTTTTTATTATATATTAATCGTAAAACGTCAATGATGTTGTCGTTACTTAGTTTAACAGTACGTTGTTACTTCCGATCAAATAAAACACCATTGAAAAATACGACGAGACCCATTACTCAATGCTGGTTTAATGCCACACCATTTCCAACGCCATCCAATTTAATCCCCGCAAAATATGTTGCTCACATTGCATAACTCTCAAGACACATTTCATTTCTTCATTTATATTCTTTGACTTTGAGCCCAAAAAATACCAATTTTTCCCATGATAATATTCAGATATGTCCTCTTTCCCCTAAACTATGAAGCTGATTTTCATGAGATACAGTATAACACTACGTGCAAACCCACAAACAATGGTCTACATTTCAGCTGATCTTGTCCCCTCATCTCTCATCAAATATGTTTAGTTTCATGTTTGCCTATTCATCTGAAAATTGACAAAGGCCCATATTGTTCCTTGCTTGACTTTAATTTAATGGACATTCTTTTCCTTCATGGTCACCCTTATGTCTTGCCTGCGTGCCCCATTTGCAATTATAGGCTTCCTTTTCTTAACGTGCCATGTTGAGCCGTTGTTGTTCCAGGATAGAATCGACATTGGCATCGTTAGAGATGTATATTGGATAAACCGTAAAAAAATAACAATTAAACTCATATTTCAAATAAAAACACATCATAAAATTGTCTAATAATTAGAAGAGTTCGAAACGCCTTAATATATCTAATAAAAAAAATATTAGATCGATCAGATCAATCATAACATAATCAACATCATCAAAATTTAATCTCAGATTTTATTATTCGTCTGTTTTACATGTATTGATATAGATTATTGATGTCTTGAAAATAATTTCGAGAGAACCGCCAGCAAAAATCAGGATCATTAACCAATTAGGACAGGACCTTATATAAAGTGAAACAGATCATCTGCTTTTGTCCTCAGCATCCTCTTTGCTTCTCATATCCTATTCTTCACACTTCCTCCTCAAACTCAAGCATGGAGAATAACTTTCATTCCCTAGCAACCGAGAGCTTCTCCTACAGCTGGCTAGCGAATCCAAACCCCTCGTCGACGATCACTAGCCTCATCGACAACCACGATCACCCCGATCATAACTTCATCTTTGACGTATGCTTGTCGGAATCCATAGTCCATGCCGACAAGATCATCTCCAACGGTGTCATTATCCCGTTGTTCGTCGACCCCTCTAAGGAAAAAGAGCGCCTAATGGAGACATCGGATTTTTTTCCTCGTTATTCATCTTCGTCTTCTTGTCGAGTACTTGCTTCGTCTAGCACGAGAAGTTGGAAAATATTTACAAGAAAATGGAGGGGATCTTCCAAGGACATTGTGATCAAGTGCTTGAGATTCTTCATGCCTAACTGGAGCCCTAGCGGGTCGAGGAGATGCACGAGAGTCGATGATCTTGACAGAAGATCGAGAGAGGTTATTACGAGCAGATCGACAATAAGTTCACCTGAAGTGTCTCCTGCTAGAAGCAGCACAACTTCTTATTGTTATAGGGGAACTTCGAATGATCCTGAGAGCTCTGTCTACGAGGCGATTCTCTATTGTAAGAAATCGATTGGTGATATGATATGATTATGTTATTGCGATTTATTTCGCGATTGGAGCAAGCTGTGCTGTCATGTACATACGTGTAGGACCTAAGAATTGATCCAGCATTTTGATCTTAACTAGCTAGTGAAGGAACTGTTTCTTGTAACTTTTATGAATTATTCTCCAGCCATATTATGGTTCAATGTCTAAGAATAATTTTCTTCAATGGAAGGAGTAAGAGTAGGAGAACGGGCATAACAACAATAGTGCCTGTTTATGTTACTATGTCGACAAGTCAATTCTGATTGGCACCACATGATTTGTCTAACTTGAGAAGAAAACTTAACAATTCAGGTTTTCATATTGGAATACATTGTGTAACAAGTTAATGATTGATCTGAAGAGTAGCAACATGAGTTTCAACTTTTGACAGAATACATCACCGTCGTGTAAGATACATATGTCAAGATAATAAACATGCTCCTTACGATGACTGGTGTTCGGACGACAAAACAGGACACACCACCATCTCTTGCGCGTGCCTTGTTGATTCTTTTCAATTTGGGTTAGCAGTGTCTCGATCATGTGGAAATTAGAAGCAAATTGCTCTATCTTTTGGCCGTATGTTTTGATAGCTCATTCATTTAGTATCACTTGTTGATGTCAAATTGGGGGAGTTGCGTACTGTTCAAGTGCATTGACAATTTCGTGGATACATTATGCATTTTCCCACGATGTCACCACTGCTTCTAAGCTTCTTGTCTCATTTTGATTCAACTTCTGATGTTGATGCTCCGCATATGCTTGTCACTATCAAAATCATGTAGCAAAAACATTGAACGGCAGTTTCACTTGGCTCAATTCATCGAAAATCTTAACAGATGGCTCTAAGAGTATCGATAAAGGAAAGGAAAAAAAAAATATTCACATAATTTTGTCAAATACGGAATGTGGAAAGGACATTTATATAAGACAAGATGATGTACATTCAGTCTTAATCCTATTTTTAAATAGAGATAGAATATTTCTTGATATCCTTAAGTGTCTAACACTTGACTTCACGATTAGAAGATGATCGGAGAGAATTTATGGAGATTTAATTTGACATGCTCAATTGTATCTTGTTAGGATCGAGGATAAAACATAAAACTAGATAGGAAATATTTTATGTGTTACAAACATTCTCATGGACCTATAGAATGTGACATATTCGACATATTTGAGTAGTTCCTCATCATGAACCTAATAGAATATTGTTCTATTATTAGAGGAACGGATAGATGCAATATGTTTCCATACTTTAGGATGTCATGGATAGATAAGGGAGACAAATAATGGACAAGGAGTAATGGACATGTAATGTAGTTGATGCAAACAACCTCTGTTTCTATATTCCTTCCTGTACTTGAAAAAGATTTGGGCTATTTAATTGGTTGTTGATGCAATATGATGCTACACCTAATGGATCCTCTAACTAAATTATCCATCATATATATGCTTAGCTTGTCCCTAAACATTCATTCAACAACAAGACACTATGTTGATTGAATCCTCCACTAACATGCATCATTCTCATAAAACAGGTATTATATATAGTAGAAAACTTTAGGATGGATGTATGTGTGTGTGATGGTAAAAGTCAGAAATTACGAAACAAAAAATGGAAGAGTCGAGGATATTTTTAATTTGAGGGGGAAGCGATCTACTGAAAATTTATATACATATAATAAAAAATACTAATCATTCATAAATGTGACACTTTAACCATGTCTATTGAAATAGATATGGTCCATCAATGACTCTTTAAGATACGTTTCATACTCTAATTTGTTATCAGTATTTTAAGTAAAAAAATATTAGGAATCCCCCACTATATATACTTCCAAACGTCACATGATCGCTTCACTATACCTATATATCGACTTCTGTCGGATCATATATCCATATCAGTTGAGCTCCACGACAAACAAATATCCCTCTCGCAATCTTTTGCTGTAGAGATGGTATTAATTGCGACTAATAAAACAAGGCAACACTAACTATAAGAGAGGCATATTTCCATCATAATCCATGTGTTATAGACCCACTAAATGAACTCGACCATACTAGTTTTTTCTTTATAATCTTTCATGTCTCTTCAATCTGTACGTCTTTTATATATATAAAAATAAAATAACGATAAAAGGAGACGGTAATATAAACTGTCAATTGGCATTATCAATAGATAAAATCTCATTATTTTTGAAAAAAATCAAAAAAATAAATAAAAATCTTGTTAACTTATTTTTTTTGCCTATTATTTTATCAATTGATAATTTCTACTGTTGTCTCTTTTATCCGTTAGAATAAACCCGTTTTCTATACGATTGTATTCTCCGTAACTTGCACGCACAAATCCTCTTAATGAACTTTCTAATGACTTCTTCACCATCGACAGAAAAACAGTTAATCAACATAATTTTGTATTACCTTCGTTTCATGAAAAGTGCAATAGATTGACTTATCACGTATATCGATACAAAGTTTAACGACGATCAAACACAGTTTTTTATAAATTTATCGTGAAACATCAATGGTTGTGTAAACTACGTATTTCAATTTAATTCATGTTGTGAGATAATTAGACTTAATTTGATGTGAAAACGAAACTTATATTCATACATATAAGAAAATACAAAATACATATGTGTTATACTTTTGGTGGGACGAAATATTATTTATCTCATCTTCAATGGTCATTCTCCACATCCATGAACGCGAGTGTAAGATGGCCATTGAGGACTTGTTAACTTGGGCGTATAAGATGAGTTTAAGGCCATTGAGTTTAAGGTCATTTTCGGCAGGAACAAAAAAAACAAGGGGATAATTTATCATTTTAAGGAGACCAAGGACATGACCTCGTGGCATTGACACTCGAACATCATTTCAAGTGCTGAATTATGAAAGCGAGTCCAATGAAATAGTCATATGGATTGTTATAATCAAAAGATAATAATGACTCACAAATGTTACATTTCAATGGATTCAAATTTTTGAGCCAAATTTTATATATAACTATATCACATGTTATACATGACAACAAAAATAGCTAAAACCATATTATAGCAATTCTATAATTTTAAAGACAAGAAAGACATTTGCATGTGTGGCCTTTTTTTTTATATATATATCATTGATTAAGTTTCAATGTCAAAATATAGCTAAATATCATTGGAGGAATATAGGCATTTTATAACAAATTAGCACTATTCATAGCTACAATATACATATAGCTATACCAAAATATCATTATGCATTGGACTTATTCTTAAGCTCATGGTTTTTTTTTTCTTTGTTTTTAGTGGCTATCTATATTCCCCACTTGAAGTCATTTATACATACAACACCATCCAACATGATCCATCAAGGAAAACATTGGTTAAATTTTCGACTGTTGTGATACAGACATATAAATACGCATCATATTTTTGGTAAGTTTATACACATAACTTTTCATAGTTTATAAACATGGCGGGAGCCATGTTTGGGACAGGGGACGCTTTCACATTCGGAAATAGAACAACACACTGCCAACCACGAATAATGAAGCCCTAAATAACCACAAAAACATAATGAGAGTTTGCCATCTTTTGGGTTGGCTCAGGTTGGTTTGGGCTTAAATGTTCGCCTTGTTGGTCCAGTCCCAGCCCATATTTGGGCCCAACAGTTCTTTCAAAAATAAAAGCAAATTTTCGGAAGTGGAGTTGAACCTACGCCTCCTCAGTCTTCACTCAAGACTCACGAGCAGCGCTAAAAAACACGGTTTGAGTATCGATACGTATCACGGATCAATACGTATCGTTCTATTTAAAACCGGTTCTAATACCTTAACATCATCGATATAATGGTATCGGAGATGTATCATCCGATATGGTCGGTACATATCGAGTATTGGATCGATATGGAACGAAACATATCATTTTAATTAAAACCAATTTTTTTTTCTTTGATCAAGGGAGCGATACATCACTTTTTCTTCAATTTTTTTAATTTTTAAAATCAATTAAAACCGAATCGAAAAATGAAAGATGTTTTAACTGATAAGGGTGCTGACGTCTCTCTTAGCTCTAGTTTTCTTATCGATGATGATCATTGTGACACTAATCTCCCCACAAGGGATGACAATGATGATGATATGTGTGGGTACCGTGGATATGATGGTTATGACAGATATAGTTTCGATGCATCAGGATTACAATACATTCATCATTCTCCATTTATTTGAAGCGTGTTGTATTATTGTATGTTAGACTAACATGTTTTCCAATATTTCTTTGCATTTGACCTACTTTGTCTTGACATTTATATTTTATACTTTCGAATTTGTTAGGTTTATATTTTTTGTATAATTTTTGTATTTGTTGTTAATTGTTATGTTTGTTATAACGGTTTTAATGTGATTCGAAGCTTATTTTGTTATATAAAGTAAGTAAAACTTCGTATCGGTTCGTAATAATCTCTATCGATCCATATTCATATGCATCAATGATAAATATCGTTTTTGAAAAAAAAAATTCGATTGAGTTCTAAATAAACAAGTTTTAAATGAGCCCAAGTTCGAATAGAACAACCTAATCAAGCCCAGGTCGGCTCCGCCATTTTGGCACCCTTACCAGAAGACCTGAACCCAAAGCTTTCGATTTTTGTTATGCAGCATACTCATAAATCAAAAACATATGTCGACAATACTAGGGTTTAGACTGTGAGGAAATCAAAGCTATCAATAGCCCACATATCTATCTATTTACGCTGCAAGAGAAATGTTAAATATATTAGTTTGTAGATATTTTTATTGTGATTAATTTATTTATGATAATTTTATCTCGTCTCATGTGATGAGATGCTTCAATCACAAAAAAAAAAAAAAAAGAATATCAGAGAGAAACAATTAACATTCCTCCAATGCACAAACCTTATATTCCCTTCGTTTAAAAAAGATTGTATTATTTTGATTGGACATATATGATGATAGAAAGTTTAAGATATTACGAAACGATCAAACGTTATTTTTTAAAAAATTTCATAAAATATTAATAATAATAAACCTTACGTATTATAATTATTGATCAATATTAAATAATATAAAAAATAATAATATTATAATAATTATGATATAGAAATAACATTAAAGTTTTTCTTAGGTTCCGAAAATTCGTGTGGAAAACATAAGAACAAAATAAACTCAACTCGTACTGTGTGTCCTCTTCCAATTCCTAGTCCAAACATGATCCACTCCAAACCCCTTCGCCGCCTAATCACCCCCCAAATCCGCCTCCTCGCCGCCGCCGCCGCCTTTCTCTATCCACCCGTGTGATGAATCTGGTTCACAAACCACAGCGCGTGATGCAATCGCTATGATTAGGGTTTTAGCGAGGGACGGGAATGGGGACAAGGTGATTAGGGCTTACGAGAGTGTGCAAAAGGGTGCAAGAAACGAGAAATTGAGGAATGCGGCGGTGAAGGGGACGGTGGGTTGCCGGCGGATTAGGGATGCACTGAAGGTGCTCGACGAAATGCACGAGAGAGGCGATGAGTGTCGGGTTGGCGGCATTGTGTTTTCGGGGCTGCTGAATGGCGGGGTTGAGGACAAGGAGGTGGCGAGGGTGGTGGGGAGGCTTGGGGAGAAGTATGGGTTGGTTCCGAATCCGGTGAGGCTGACGCAGATGATTGTTAGGCTGTGTGGGAATGGGAGGGGGGATTTGGGTTGGGAGGTTTTGATGGGAGTGATGAGGTTGAGGGCGGGGGCGGGGGAGGGGAAGCTGACGCGGGCTTGTAATGCTTTGTTGGCGTGGTTGGCGAGGAAAGGAGAGGTTGAGAAGATGAATGTGCTTATGTGGGAGATGAAGGAGACGGGGATTGTGCCGGATGTGGTTACGTTTGGGATAGTGGTGAATAATCTTTGTAAGTCGAGTAGGGTAGATCAAGCAATGGAGGTGTTCGACACAATGAGTAAGGGGGAGAATGAAGTTAAGGTGAAGCCGGATATTGTGATCTATAATACTCTCATTGATGGACTGTGTAAGGTTGGGAGACATGACGATGGTCTGGCTTTGATGGAAAGGATGATGTCGGGATCGGAGGATGGTTGCGTGCCTAATGCTGTGACGTATAATTGTTTGATAGATGGGTTTTGTAAGGCAGGTGAACTAGACAAGGCGAAAGAGTTGTTTGATTCGATGACCGAAAATAAGGTTGAAAGGAACGTTCGTACTGTGAATGTCTTGATCAATGGAATGTGCAGCCATGGGAAAATCAATAATGCTGTTGAACTCTTCGACAAGATCAAGGATCAGGGTCTCAGAGGGACTGAAGTTACTTACGCTACCTTGATTGGTGCGTTTTGCAGTGTGAATAATATCGGTAGAGCAATGAGGTTGTTCGATGAGATGAAAAGGACTTGCACTCCTGATGCTATCGTCTACTACACTCTGATTTCTGGTCTGTGCCAAGCTGGTCGATTGGAAGACGCCGACCGCATATTTGAAGAAATGAAAAAGGCTGGGTTTCCCCCCGATGCGAGGTGCTTCAACTTTCTTATCGGTGGGTTATTTAAGAAGAACAAACATGACAAAGCTATTGCACTTCTGAGGGAAATGGAGGCAGCTCGGCTCAAGCCGAATGTTGTCACGTACAATACACTGATTTCCTATTTTAGCCAAGTAGGGAACTTCACACTCGCTCATAGAATGCTGAGGAGAATGGTGGAAGACGGCTTTAAGCCCACAGTCGTCACTTACGGTGCCCTTGTCCGAGCATATTGTTGCAACGGATATCTTGACAAGGCTATGAACATTTTTAAGGTTATGAACTCGACCATCGCGGTTCGACCGAACATCATAATCTGCAACACTCTGATTGATTCCCTGTGTAAAAACAGTCAATTGGAGGATGCTCTCGCTCTCTTAGATGAAATGTAAGTCATGAACGTGAGGCCGAGTTCTCATACCTTTAATTCCATATTCAAATGCCTTCAAGAGACGAATCAGCTAGAGAAAGCTTATGAGTTGATGGATAGGATGCAAGAAGAGGCTTGCCAACCAGATTTTATAACTATGGAGGTACTTGGGGAGTGGTTTTTTGCAGTTGGTGAAGGGCAGAAACTGAAGAAATTTGTTAATGGTTACAAGGTTTCCACCGTAACAGTGTAGATATAGAATTCCGAAGGTACAACGGATATCAGCAAGTCCAGGGACTGTTCTGAGGCGCTCAAAACCGAGAAATGCAAGATCCTCTCGCTTGCTTGCATCTTCGTTGTGCCTTCAGATATGTGAAAATGGCATCAGGTTCTTCGTCTATTGACTTGATTCTGGATTTATAGAAACATGGGGCGAGGAGCTGCTACATGTACATTGATACAAAATGTGATTCTGGGGGGTTTGTTGGTGTACCTTTGAATGTGATCATTGTATATCATCATTCCCTTATTTTTTGGGGTATTAGGAATTAGGAAATCATAAGGACATGATTTCCTGCCATGTAACTTATCTTCATGAGATTAATATATTTTCAAAAATTTATTAAGTTCTCTTGGGTGTTTGCTTTCGGCAATTCAAAGCTAAACAACACATCACCAAAACCTTCATGAATGTCCATGTTCTGTTTTCTTGGTTGCTTTGTTTTTTATCGCTAGTCGATGAAATTGTACTATCCTGCCATACCGGCTTCCCTATGATGTTATAGTGTGTTTGATCGATTGATGTTAGTTTGATTCTGTTTTATCTTTGGATTGCTCATACCCTTTTTGTCTGGGAAGGGGAGATAGTGGTAGTAGCATTAGATGGTCCAGCTGATCTTGTTTTTATATGATCTAATAACCCATACTGATTAGTGAATAACACAAAGCCTACCTTCAACCTTGGACACTAAATCTCCTTTTAAACACAACCGGAGGGCAAAGGCAAGAAGACATATCAAGCTACTAATCTTGCGATGAACGGCAAGTCAAGCTTATAATCGCATAACCCGTCTAGTTTAGGCTTTAACAAAAATAGCCAATTAAGTTCTTTAATATCCAATTCACTGGCTGGTTACACCGGGATTTAACAGCTTTTTACCATAAGCCAGTCCTTGATCTTTTGATTAGCTTTTTAGGGAACCAGTTACTTGGCACATTACTCGTGTTCATTTTTAGTTACGTATTGCCTGTCGGTAACTGAACGGGCGTTATGTGCTTGAGGCGATAGAATCCAAGAGCTAATAAGCTTGAAATTCCAAATTTTCAACCATACAAGACTTTCCCATCAATGGTGACCATGTCGCACCAACACTTGTATCAAAAGAGATTTTGATGTTTGGCTGCAGATTCTCCTAGCAAACAAGCAAGTGTACCCTAAAATGCTCCCTTTTCCTCTCCACTACTAATCACAAGTACTATTCGTAGATGAGATTCTGTCAAGATTGTGAAAGAGCATCTCTATGTAAAAAGTAGGCCAAAAAACACAAAGTGACCAAGCAATCCACCAAGCCATGCCTTGTCAATTCCCACTAATTAGCTTCTCCTAACTTTTCTTCTTGATCAAAAGTCAATTGCTTCCGGCCGCCGTGGCCGTGTTGCTACCGCTTGTCAACCATGGAAACTCAACACTCGTCGTGAACTGATCGGGGAAGCAATCTCCGATCGGATCCAAACCATCGAGATCTTCAAAACCCGCAAAGATATCATCGTTTAGGATCATATCAGAAATGCCCATATCATTGTCTTCATCATCCTTGATCAAATCCTCGTACTCTGTGGCAGGCGAGTTGCTGGTTGTAGGAGAAGAGGCATTGTTCTGTGCTGGTGGTGTCATGGTTGTTGTTGAAGTAGACGTGGGGCTGCCAGAATCGCCGCCCGCAGCAGCACCCAAACTTTGTGATTGACTAGAGATAGTCTTCTGTCGGGTGCTGCCGGCGAGGGAGTTGCGGTGAGTCGGCATAGGGTGGTTGTGCTCGCCCGTGTAGGTGACTATGAACATCTTGGGGTCGGTTCGGTTTCGTTCCACTTGTTTTCGGGCCAAACATCCTTTTAAGCTGCTGCATCTGTAGTATCCCCTGTTTCACCAAGCAAACAATACACATTCATGGTCTTGGCAACACCATACACACGCCAATAACCTAGCTAGCATGCTACCTCATTTATGCCAAAAAGGACCTAGACATGGGATCCAATGTTATATTTTTCCTCCTCCTGAGCCATGGAGTTTTTAGATCTTGAGATTTTTTTTGGGGTTGTGTGAAAATGGGGAAAATAATTCCATTTGAGAACTAGAAGTTTCTGAAATGAAATGATTCCAAGGAGGGGAGGATGGAGCCTACCTTGGATAGGGAGAGCCTTTGATGGGTTTTTGGCCATATTTTCTCCATGCCCACATATCTGAAGAGAGGCCCTCTGCTGGTACATGGCACACCTTCTTCATCACATTCTTCCTGCAGGCAAAAACATAACATTAATGGGCTTTTACTATATGGGTACTCTTCAATTTCTGAACCTTTTTGTTCTAACATCATCGACTAAGTATTAATCTCAGTATGCTGGGTGGACTACATGGATAGGATGATAGTTGATCTTGTGTTAAGGTATGAATGTTACCCATACCTTTTCTTGGCCCTATGGGTCTGTGGAGCAGGAGTTGCTGTAACAATCCTCTGGCTCTGAGCAGTGCTATCAGCTGAAACAAGACTTGTAGCAGCTGCAGCACCAAACATGACCTGTGACTGATTAATCTGTCCCGGTTGCTTCTGCTGCAAAAACAATTGTTGTTGTCCTTGTTGCAATTGTTGTCGTTCTTGTGCTGGAGTTGTTGGTGTTTTTTGTTGCTGTTGTTGCTCCATGAACACACCAAGAACACCAGATTCAGGAGAACAAGCTGTTATCCTTGTTGTTGTGGGCTTGAAAGATTGCTGCATCAGATCTGAGTAAAAGGGCTTGCACAGATCCTCCAACCCCTCGCCGATCGCGCCTCGGAACCCTTCAATTCCCCCAAAAGGCTCCTCAATTCTCCCAAAAAGATCCTCACTTTCCTCCTCCTTCACAAACTTAGAAACAGAACATGAAGACGACCAAGCACAAAACTCCGGCCGTCGGAGCTCCTCCGCTGCCGCCACCGTCGCCACCGGGGCCGAGGCCGTGAAGCCTCTGACGACGGCCTGGAGATCCCAATCGGGCTCTTGCTCCGTTTTCTCCATCATCATCATCTCCATGAAGATGGTCTTGAAAAATGTGCCAAAGAACAAAAAGCAGAGGAGAAGAGCAGAGGTGGAGTTGCGAATATAAGATGCGGACAAAGTGAGGCGCTGACTTTTGGGGATGAGATACAGAGAAAGGAAAATAAATGAAAATATTTATAATTAAAAAAAGGATAGATAGATGAGAGAGAAACAGAGGAATGGACAGGACAGATGTGTAGAGAGAAGAAAAATGGCGGTTTTCTTTTTCTTTTTTGTTTTTATTACGATGGGTTGACTTTGGAAAATGTCAAAGGGGTTGGGTGAAGAAGATATGAATCTGATGCTGTGATGAAGAAAAAGTAGACAAGGCCGTGTGTGGCTTTTATTTTTGTTTTTTGTTTTTTTATTTTTTTGGAGGGTTAGGCGTGGGGGTGTGTGCGTCTCGTGACTGGTGAGGACCCGACAGCTGGGAATCCACACTGACCACAGCCCACTGTTTTTTGCTTTTAATATCGACCATGGAAGGTACCTTTCTGGTGGGTCTGTCACGCGTAATGTTGTAGCATATGAAAACTTATTGGAACGAAGGGAAAATTGGAATATAGCAAGATTACACAAGTACCTGGTAGTCTCTCTATCATGGTGATAGAGAAAAGATAATGTATATTGTCGATGATAGGGATTAGATAGATTGTTGTTCTTATTATTCAACTATTTAGTAAAGTGGTAGATTTTTTTTTATGTGTAGAATGTATATTTCAGCCAATTGATTAGAATAACTATCAGGATTTGGATTATTTATTGTTTGTCTGGTTCAGTATACCGATTCAAAACCTATGTCGTGCATTCGCAATAGCGGAGAATTCAATTCCGTGATCACGGTGTTACTGAATATAGATTGGTAAGCATGAAATGTTCGAATTAATCGGATTGGAAGTGTACGAGGGTAGGAGTGATACGTGCTGTGATTAGTAATAGTGAAGATGACATGGTCGCACGATTGAGAAAATCAACTCACGTTATGCTTGATTGCAATGCAATTTGTTTGATATAGCAGTTGATTTTTTCAGCCGGCAACAGGTAGAAAAAATGATCAATCATTATCATTTTTCTAATCCTTTTCTGATAAACTAAACTAATTCTTCTTGTTAAATAGAGGGAAAAAAGATCACTCTAGCTCTATACTTTAATAACTTCGTTTCATATCTATGAGTTGCTTTCATAGAGTATCGACTACTCATCAACGGGGAAATTTCTACCTTCTCAATAATAGGTTTAAACTATAGGAGCTCATCGGTAAAACGACAAAAGAGTGTAATTCAGTTGCAACGTTACCAGTTAGTTGTTACACTAACTTGAAAAATAATTGCCGTCATGTGACATGTTATTTTCTTAATTATGTGAAGCATCATATGAGGAAACTAGGAGACTTCTTAGAGTTCGAGAATTTCAATTTGACTTGTCATCTTCTACTATAGGATATCGAAGTGCATTTAATGTTCCAAAAAAATTGAGAGAGATTATTATTGCATTAATCTAGAATAGGACCCATATGTAGCAGTCTACTAAAAACAAATTGCACGATTATAATTGCCTTAAAAGAGCTATCAGTGAATGAGAATATTAATTAAAGTTAGATTTCTTGAATCTTCTTTTGTGTTGGAGATTTTATTTTCATTGAGCACTGACAAATATCTGATTTATTGAGGCCATTTTTGAAAGTTAGAGATATTTTGCACAAGGGGAATGCTAATGACGCTTTGATATTTGATTTTTGAGGTTAGGTAGATTCGTTAAGATAGAAGTATCGTAAATCGCCTATGGTCCAGCAACTTGACACCGACATTTTGCTTAGTGTCCCTCTTAGACATGGCGATTAAGCGTATGATTATGGTAATCAAACAGTAACTGTTTTAGAATGATTTGCCTAGCTATATCCAAATTGGCATAAGCATCGACGTTATACATTAATCTGTTGATCGTTGATTAATCCAGCGTAGTTACGTAGTTATCAAGATTAGTAGAGTGGGGGAAATACTCATACTAGCATATAACTGCTCCACACTTTTACATCATTCAACAGTAGTGACAAACATTACAACAAGTGTCGGGTTATTTTCTCGTATGATGACGTCGTTGATCACTTTCCTCCGAGTTTGCCTACACATCATGTCGGAGTTCCTGTGACGTGCTCCCGCACGTTACTGATTATACTCTTATAGTCGTATACTTCTGTTTCAAAGGCTTGACAGTATTTTTAGTTGACACACCTTGTACACAAAGTATTGAGACTTTATTCGTTACTGACGCGAGCTGAATGTGAAATATGAACCTTAACGACTATCATCGTTTGGATTGGACGGTTTCACTCAAGATGCATCTAAATGATAACGATAACCGATTCCTATGGTTTTCAAAAGGAAAAATATCTAATTGTGACAAAGTATTGTTCATCCTAAAAGTCCCCTAATCTCAGAGTGGTGAGTGTGGCAAACTCAGATGGGCCGTCCATTGAGTAAAAAAAACCAGTCACGTGTCAGGCTCGAAGATGTGGGGCCATACCCTATTAGATTGGGCCTCGTTTCTGGGCCTGCTTGTTCCTTTCATTGCACGGTAGACTTGAACTCAAAACATCATACATTCCATGGTCTGAGAGGGTGGCACAGCGATGATCCGGCGATGTTGGAGGAGGCGCCGGCGGCACAATGTTGACGAAGAGTTCGAGGAGGAATCGAGCCGGTTGTCGAAATGCTCATCGAGGAGGTAAAGGCGTTAGAAATCAACTGTTCTGTTCTAGGGTTTTGAGAACTCAATATGAAGATTTGTCTGCACATTTTTTGTGTTATTTGTTTGGAACCGAATTCATTCGAGGCAAATGCGCGAGACGCGATAAACAATGTAGGTAAAAGCGTTGATGATATTCGAAATTGAACCTTGGAAGTTGAATTGTAGATATGCTGAGTGCTGAATCTAATGGTTTGGGTTTGGGATTGAATGCGGAGCGGAGATCTGTTGTTTGTGTTGGAGTTGATTGGGATAGGAATCAGATATGAGTTAAAGATCTCGGCTCTTCGTCTCGGTGTGTAAAATGTAAATAGAGCGATTAGTTCTATTGGATGTCTTTCAGCCTAACATTTTTGCTAAGATGAGTTGGAGTGATCCATAGAAAGTTTCTGTGTATACTTTACAAGGAACTAAATTCGTCCTCAGGCATGGGCTAAACTCTAATGAGTTAGCAACCTTGCCTACCCGTTAATAGTTTCTGAGGTTTTATAGTCAACTGTGGGAATGATCGCATCGTTTCGGAAAAAAAATGATAAAATGATCAATAGTCATCAAGCCTTACCTTGGTTTAATGACCTTATCAAGCCTTACCCTTGGGCAAGGTTTCGATTTTGTTTGTAATCAATTCATCTGAAAGTCTTCCTCATGAATCTGGTAAAATGTTTACAATAGGAGTTCTCACAAGAGTCATTTTCGCCGCTATTTTTCTGCAGTCGGATGTAAGTGATCTTTATGAGAGATCAGGTCAAATAATAGGATTACTCTTTGGCATCTATATAAGCTAATCTTTTCGTCTTCTGTAATGCAGGAAATATAGAGCAACTAAATCATCAGCATTGTTCTTCATGAAGTTTCTGATACAGATGTTCCATCTCCTTGCTGAGTTGGATCTGACTTGGTATGGAGTACTTTGCAATTGACTTTTTTTTCCCCTTTTGGTTTGAATTAGACAGTATTGATGAAATTTTGTATTGAGTTCATGTCTTTGAATGATGTCAACGTTGTGGCTGTTCTAGGTAGAACGGAATTTATAAGCACAAGAAATGGAAGGGTAAATGGAAGCCTTGACCTTAACCTCGAGCTAATAATAAATAATCAAGATGATGAAAGGTGAATCAAGTGAAGTGGAAAAGTGCTAGATTTAACCGTAGTTTATTCACAAAGACTACCATAAAGAGAGAGTGAACACCGTGAGACTAAACAAAATCAAGTTTTGGGTATAGGCATAAGTGGTCAAGGTCAAAATTCATATCATTGGATTGATGACTTGTCGTGGATAAACTGAGATAAGACTTTCGACTTCTATCTTCGTATGGAATGCTTTGGCTATCATTCTCTTCTACCTTATTACTCACTAGTCCCAAAAGTCATTGATAGCAGCCATGCATATATCTTCTTATTAGAGTCTAGTACATTTTCCTGTTCTCATTTGCCATAACTGAACTTCCTAGGAAGTTTCACGGTCATGTCAGTGGTCATATTCGTATTTTTCACACGTGGGGTTCTTGAGATGGAAGAATAGTATTTTGTTATTAAAAGACAAAATGAGAATACACGGGCTGATGGTTGAGTAAGGAATGAAATGGAAAGAATACTCTTTCAAAAATATACAGGCAATGGCTGTCATGTTCATCCATATGTATGTCTCTTATATTTTCAAACTTAAAATTATATTAATGTAGTTAATCTAACAATTCGAATCATGGTTCGCCGAATTTGTCGAATCGGTTCAGACCTTCTGGTGTGCTTGATGTCGGATTTGAGTATTTCATTGGATTAGAGTAAAATGACAAAGGTTATGCTCATAATAATGCCATGGAGTACTCATAAATTTGTTTTAGACTCTGACAGCGTATCTAGTATCCGGACCAGTGATTGTAATATGGTCAGGCTTCCCTGCTAACTGTCTGGTTAATATGAGTTGGTAAGAGTTGAGATAAAATTGATCGAACCGTCCAATGACTCTGATATTCTGATGAATCAGTTGCATCATTTGCAGCACATTATCAATGATTCAGCCATAAATAGTTCGACTGCAAAGCTTGGTTGAAACTAACATAAAAAAGAGTAGTAAAAATCTTATGCATGGCTGCTCGTTTCTGGACCATGATCAGTATCCTGGAAGCTCGTTTCTGGCTCTATCCCTTAGGCTTAAGATTGAGCATTGAAGTCCCTTGCCAAATCGTCCTACACTAAGATCATTGAAGTCCTAAAAGTTGACATTTGAAGCATTCCTCCCTTTTGACCTGTGAAGAAATAGACAATTAACAACTTGCCGGCTAAAACAAATGCAAACGTCAAGCTTGAATATTAAGCATGTTAGGATCATGCCAGTCAAGATTGAGCATTCCTGTGTAATCATGCCTAACTAGCTAGTTCATTTTTTCCTTTTCTGTGCAAACATTTCTAATTTTGATAGAAGCAATTCTTTACAGATTTTGCTGCGATTAATTAATTTCACTATAAGCATGTCAAGCAAGGTGGAGCATAAGAAGATTCATATTGGGCTGTTTGGCTATAGATCATGAATAACAATCTCCTAAAGTTGTCTACTTGATTTCGTTTCTGAATTTAAAGAGTGAAAATCTTCTTTAATGTGATTAATTGTCTATCCATGTAGGGATATGATTAATGTAACATGTAGCCATTAGTTGGACCTCTTCCTAGAAAATTTTGACTGCTATAAAGGTTTTTTCTCTTGCAGTCAATCAAATTCTACCTCTATGCTACATGTGTAGTGATGTAGTCGATATTTTTGGTCATGGAAGATCATCTAATGGTGACCACATTGTGAATTGAGAAGCACTTATCTTGGCATCACATGGGCAAGATATTCTAGACTCTTTCTAGGATGGCACGTTTGATTGGCATCATGCGTATAATGTGATTATTACTACTAGTATTATTTTGTCACAAATGAGTGTTTGTTCAACATTTTTCCTTTTTCACATATATAGGAACAGTCATACATAATTATCTTGCGATTGCGATGTTCCATGATGTAGTCAGGGAGAAAACAAGCATATATTCAAAAAATAGTGAGAAAATATTTAGGGGAAGACATTCCTGATTTATGTGGTTGTGGAGAAAGTTTTTTGTTTATGGGTTTTTGGAGTTTTTAAAGTTTATGAGTAGGCTCGAAACTGCACTTATAGTTGCCCTTGAGAAAAATAGCACAACTATCAGGGTCATTACTCAATGCAAGAATGCGATGTCCAATTCCCTATGGTGTGTCCTGCAGATATCAAAAGTGCAATATATGCATTCTGTTCGATACATAGGATAATGAGAAAGTTCTGTGCTTTGAATTTTACTATGACTTTTAGATTTCATGTGGTCGTGGGATTTTTAAGGTAACGATAATGATTTTTTGGTCAGTTTTGACAATTATTAAATAGTTTCAAGCATGGACGAAAATTTGTATTTGTAGGGAACCAGAAAAATTCAACCGAAAATTTACCTCATGCGCTTTTGTTTTTCTGGTGGCTTTGAACACACACACGGCTGCCAAAAGAAAATACAGAAAATTTTCTCTCATTTCCCTTAATAGGTTGTTTCTTCCTTTTTCCGGACCACGCAGACAAGAGTTTCTACATTTGTTTGGCTTCCTCCTATATAAATAGCACCAATCTGATTAAACTTCTGTGTCTGTTCTTGTATACCCTTGAAACTTTAAACCAAACGTCACCTTATTCCTTTCTCAACACTAACACCAGTTCCCCCTCAATTTTGCTTTCATCCTTGTGTACATAGGAAAGATGAGCTTCCTAGACTGTGAGACTAATCATCTGCTACTGTCGAAGATTGCGACAAGCAGCAGGCATGGCGAGAACTCACACTACTTTGATGGATGGAAGGCTTATGATAGTGATCCTTATCATCCCACTGAGAATCCAAATGGTGTTATTCAAATGGGCCTTGCTGAAAATCAGGTTTTTCTTCTCTTTCCTGTATCAGAAAGGAAAGGAACGTATCTATATTATCCCGGAAAGTGCAGGATGTGGGCGGGATTAATTGTATATCAACTGTAGGCAAAATCTCATGGTTCATGCATGTCAAACGAGGAGTTTCATTATATTGCATTTCGGCTGCTGATCATGGCATGTATTTGATGCAGCTTTGTTTTGAACTGATAAAGGAGTGGATTGTGGAGAACCCAGAAGCCTCTATTTGCACTAGTGAAGGTGTCAATGATTTCAGGGATGTGGCTATTTTTCAGGATTATCATGGATTCTCAAGGTTCAGAAATGTAAGTAGCAAGTACATAGTCAGACTGATAAAGTTTACTACGATGAAATTTATAAGCTTCCTAAGGAACTCAAAATCAGGAGCTTTGAATTCCTGAGAGAAAAGGTCTTGATGTTGATATACCTTTTCCCTTTCTGTGGATTATGCGCAGGCTATTGCAAAGTTTATGGGAAGAGTAAGAGGAGATCGTGTAATGTTTGATCCGGACCGTATTGTGATGAGTGGAGGAGCCACTGGAGCGAATGAAACCATCATGTTTTGCCTGGCCGATCCTGGGGATGCCTTTCTTATTCCATCTCCATATTATCCAGGGTATGTTCTCATTCTCATTCTGTACATGTAATTTCCTCCTTGATTAATTGGCGTGATAGAGGAGCAAACAATATGCGTGTGGAAATTCCATGTCGACTCAAGTTGATCATTTAATCTTAGGTCAATAGACTAAAGCTTGATGAAAGTCAAGTCTGGACCGTTGGCATTTCTATGGGCAGAGATTTAGAAAACTAAATATTCTACAGATTGCAAAGCATGTGCACTGATGTTGGCTTGTGAGAAGATAACTGGCAATATAATCAGTGGTCACTGGCAATGCGTCCGGAACCTGCTAATCTTCATTTACTTTTACTGCAGCATTAATGTGTTAACTTTGCTTCAAGGATAAAGTGTCGAGTGCATCTATTTGCAGTTTTGCACTTTCTCGTGATAAAAGACAATAGTGTATTATAAGCTTTTATAACGAAGTTTTGAGTTTTTGGTAGAATGGATTTTTGGTGTTTGTTTGTCAAGATATTGCATTGGATCATCTACATGATCATTGATCACCATGCAAAATGGAATAGAATTTTATCATTGATTTATCTACTTCTCAACTTGCAGATTTGACCGTGATTTGGGATGGAGAACTGGGGTGCAGTTGATCCCAGTAAGCTGCGACAGTGCAAACAACTTCAAGATCACCAGAGACTGCCTAGAAGCTGCTTTGAAACATGCCCAGAAGAGTAACTTCAATGTCAAAGGCTTGATTATGGCGAACCCCTCAAACCCGCTTGGGACAGTGATGGATAGAGACACCCTTGAGGACACTGTTGCATTTGTCAGCGAGAGGCGGATCCATCTTGTGTGCGATGAGATCTATGCCGCCACTACGTTCAGCTCACCGGCATTTGTGAGTGTGGTTGAAGTTGTCGAATCCTCAGATAGATTAAAATGCAACCGCGACCTGATTCACATTGTTTACAGCTTGTCTAAGGACATGGGCCTCCCAGGGTTCAGAGTAGGGGTGATCTACTCTTACAACGATGCAGTTGTGAACACTGCACGTAGGATGTCGAGCTTTGGTCTGGTCTCGACCCAGACTCAGCACATGTTAGCCGCCATGCTCTCAGATGACAGGTTTGTGGACAGATTCCTTGTTGAGGTCCCGAAGAGATTGGCAAATAGGCACCAGCTATTCACCGAGGGCATAGCTAAATTGGGGATCAGCTGTCTGAAGAGCAACGCAGGCCTATTTGTTTGGATGGACTTGAGGCATTTGCTTGAGGAGCCGACCCTCAAAGGGGAGTTGTCACTGTGGAGGCTGATCATCGATGATGTGAAGATCAATGTCTCACCTGGGTCTTCGTTCCACTGCTCTGAGCCAGGTTGGTTCAGGGTTTGCTTTGCGAATATGGATGACGAGACCATGGAGGTCGCCCTTAGGCGGATAGAAGCGTTTGTGAGCCAAGAAAGCGAGAAGGAGAATGTGTTCGAGAAGAAGAGATCATGGCGTAGGAATCTTCGGCTTAGTTTGAAGTCTCCGAGATATGAGGAAAGTGTCCTGTCGCAACTTATGTCCTCCAGTAATTCGCCGGCTTGCCACTCCCCGCTCGTGAAAGCGAAAACCTGAGCTCTTTGTTTCCATGGTTGAGCACCATTGCTGATTATCATCTTGACGGTCAAACTTCGCAATATAGGTTTTTCATGGGTTCATGGCCTCCAGTTTTTGTACCGATTATAGTTCTTGTAGCATCCTACTAAGCTACGAATAATGGCAAATTCATGATTTCGGAAATTCCTACGATAATGAAGAATTCATAGCGTGTTCTATACATCCTTGTGATTCAATTTGATCATCAATCAAAGAAATCCAATGCTATTGTAGCAGTCAGGTACTACCTCGAACACTTAATTTGTTTTGTGTTTATGTATATATTTCACTATTCTAATACAAGTACCGAGTTTTATATTCCTATTAAAATACATAATTTAAGTAATCACTTTTTAAGATAAATTTATTTTTAAAAAAAATACTCAATTTATCTTGTCTCGAAAAGTCGAAACATGGTAAAAGTAATGGGATAGTAAGGCAGTATTTCCTTTCTCAATTTATCAGTAGAATTATACGCAGTGACTCAACCCTCATCAGTCTCCGAGTCTCAGCATTCAACAATGGCTGCTTCTCAGGCATCAATCAGTACTCTCCTTTTCAACACGCATCTGCACAGTCACCCCACTCTGCTGCGGCTCAGCCCATCTCCCAAACCCCGCACTCTCAGATGCCTCAACGGACAATCCTAGAACTCAACAACAACAACAACAACAACAACAACAAGAAGCAACAACCGAGAAAAGCAGGAGTCGAATTCCCAAAATGCCCCTGAGAATCTGCTGCTGAAGATGGCTTGGTACGGCTCCGAGTTCCTCGGCATCGCCGCTTCTCTTTTCCGTTCGCCGATGTCGTCGTCGAGGGTCGGTGAGGGTGAGGGTGAGCTTGCCCGTGATGGGTTTGGGGCCGTTGAGAGGAGTTCTGTTGTTGAGAGTATCAAACAGGACTTTCAGAGATCGTATTTCGTCACAGGTTCAAATCCTCGCTGCAGTTTGTGGCTTCAGATTTTGTGCTATAATTGGTTGGAATATTCACTTGAGTTGTTGTGACTTTGGGAAGAATTGTGTGTGTGAATCAATGTACATGAATCAATATTTTCCATTGAAGTTATTTAGTGCTTTGGGTGGATATGGATTATGGGGTTTGGGATTATAGTTACTGGATTCTCTGACACTGTATGTTGCTGCTCCTACCTTAGGGCGGCTTACCCGTGTGTGACTCGTAGTAAGAAGTGGATAAAATTAATGCTGTAAGTAACCTTTCGTGTAATTGGTGTGCCGGTTGGAATGATGTTATCGTGATCCATGTTGGTTAACAGTCGCAAAAACCGGTGGATTTTTTCTTTGAATTCTGATAGATGGTGTTCCAGTGTTGGCTAAACATTTTGCTACTCAATTTCCTTCTCTACAGTTAAAGGCTAATCGAAGTACAAAACAAGTATCAGCCGGAGTATATGAAGCTTAGTGATCTCATGGTTCTAATTCCACATGAAATCATCCAAAGTTGTCAAGTATCGTATAAATATTTGTGCATATCGTGGGTTGTTGGATCGTGCTTCTTGACAGTTGCATTTGCATATTTATGGATTCAGGTGTAATCTTTAAGCAAACTTAGCGTACGCTGTGAGATCAACAAAATGGCTGCTTTCCCGTCTATTAAATACAATCATCATCTGTCTTTCCAGGAAACCTGACGCTGGATGCCTATGAAGAAAACTGTGAATTTGCTGATCCTGCAGGGTCCTTCAAAGGGCTTCGTCGATTTAAAAGGAATTGCACAAACTTTGGTTCCCTTCTGGAGAAGTCTAACATGAAGCTTATGAACTGGGAGGAATTCGAGGTGATTGCTATGATTGAGCTCTCATTGTGGAACTTGTCAAAGTCACTATAAATTTCAGATACCTTCCGGCACTATTGGAATAGGATTGTTTAACTTGCTGATTACTACTTTGCGAGTATCTTCCTGTTTCATGAACAGGACAAGGCTATCGGGCACTGGCGCTTTAGCTGTATCTTAATATTCCCATGGAGGCCTATTCTTTCTGGTATGCATTCATTGTCTTTGTGGTTTATCTCTCAAAATGTAACTAGAGCTCATGAGTTTGAGCTGATGGTAAACGTGTGTTCATCGACATGAAATGCAGTCCCTCCAAAATATGGCAAAGGATTTGAGGAATTGAACTATGTAAAAGCCTTCAATAGAATCAATTCTACTAAAAATAACCACTTCTCGCTAAGACCACTAAAAGAACTGTGAAATTCCTTTGCATGTGATTATTCAGACTATTTGCTTCTTAGCCTTGTGTGACACTTCAAGAACTTTTTTTCAGCCACCGGGTACACCGAATACTATTTCGACGCACAATCCGGTAAAGTTTCCAGGTAACAAGTGCTGTTCTTGGTCTATGAGTTCCTTCATCCTACTTGATTTTCCTTTTTGGTCGTGCTAGAAATATTCTTCTTTGGATATGAATAGGCATGCGGAACATTGGAATGTACCAAAAATGACATTGTTGAAGCAAATTTTGAAGCCAAGCCGACGAATCCCTAAGAAGGAGAACATCAACGTTTGAGATCCTATATAAAGGTCAGTTCGATTCTTAGCGTACTCTTTACATTGATAGGAAATGTGAAGAATACTATTTATACATATGCTTTGTTGCGCCACCTGTGAGCTCGAGGCAAAATGGGCAGTGCACGCCGAGCTGATTTGTGGAATCAACAATCCCTATATGTCTATAATTATGTTCATGTTCTGTATATAGTCTTGTAAATCTTTGGAAAAATTCACTCTCAGATTCAAGGGGAAATGGAAGAGCTGTTAAGAGGATATGAATGTGTCATGTTGGCACTTTTTTGTGGCAAACATTGTAGGCTTATAGCATCACAATCCGTCACTGTTTAGAATGAATAGAAGGAAAGCTGGATGATTTGGATGAGGGAGATACCCACTGGGCACCTAAAATGCCTTGTAACGATATCTTCTCTTCGTGCCGTGACAAATGTAGCTCTATCGTCGAGTTTGCCAAGATAAATTCTAAGGTACGTATTGTGTCAACGTAAAATCATGATATCTAAGCTATATAGATCATTATGATAAATGTAGCAAATGAAAAGATTGAAGATAGTAGATCGAAAGAATAAACAAGCTGTGATGTATTTCATGTCCTCAGCTGATGTATGTTATGTTGAATCAGTATGAAGGTTTTGCAAATATTTTGTCTTTTTGTCGGAGACATAAAATAATCGACAACCTCAACAACAAATGCTTTGCCTTTTAACGGTAGAATGGGGTGAGAGTATATAGTAAGAGAAATGCTGAACGGTTTTTTCGTGTAGTTATTTGAAAACCCTATTTTTTAATATGTTGTTTTTTTTTATTTTTATCCAATGTATTTTTATTGATTTTACAAGATGATTAAAAGGTTTTATAAAAAAGAGTGCACACGTGATTGTCACTTGCATATGGAATCTTAGATGTTAGATCCTTCATTCCTTAATAGATGTATCATTTTGACATGAGACTTTTATCGATACAAAGTTTAATATACGTATAACGATGATTAAATAAATTTTTTTATAAATTTTTTTATGAAGCATTATAATTGTATAAATTGCTTATTTTAATCTAATACACAAGACGTGATTTGATATGAAAACGAAATTTATATTCATATATATAAAATAATATAAAATATGTATATGTTATATCTATTGTGAGACGGAGAAAATAACACTTATTCGGAAGGGAGTAATCATATGTGCGAATCTTATGATTTCAGATGCATGTAATAATTTAAGATTGTAGCGCAAGGACCAACGGAGACATGTAGAGGCTTGACCGTATATATTTGCACAGTTATCTTACGGATAAGATTTTGATGAAACAACTGGGTTATGAGGAGACTAAAAAAACAAAACAATACAAATGTTAGTTTCAATGAACGTTACACACACCAAGTTTCTAACAACATACCCAAAACAAATGTGAACACTAGGCCAAAGTCTCCTAATCCAACAAAATTTGAATTACCCAAATTCAGATTCAGTGAATGAATAATTATACTCCACTCAAACCCCTCATTAACTCCACTTCTTCCCAAATCCCCCACTAATTAATCACATCCACACAGCACCCACACATTAATCACAAACTTGATTAAACTAATTAATCACCCACAAGAACAAAGAGCAAATAGCAAGCTCATCCATCACCAGCGGCTTCAGCCCACTTCAAGCTGGCAAGCAGGCAAGCAGGCAAGCAGGCAAGCAGGCAAGCAAGCAAAACCCATTTGCTCTCTCTCTCTCTCTCTCTCTCTCTCTCTCTCTCTCTCTACAAGCAAACTCTCATCTTCTCATCAAAACCCATTTGCTCAATCTTGTTCTTCACAGCATCATCTGATCAATTCATCACTTGAATCAAATCGATCCCAATTCGTAGTCAGTTGATGAAAATGGCTTTATACGACGCACCGTTCATAAACTCGGAGCTGTCGAAACCCACGTCGATCTTCGGCCTCAAGTTGTGGATCGTGATCGGAATCCTAGTCGGCTCCGGCATCGTCCTCTTCCTCTTCCTCCTCTCCCTCTGCCTCACCACACGTCGCCACAATCGCCACCGCAAAAAACCCGCAACAACCCATGCCATGGAAATTCCCACTCCGGTGGTGTCCAAAGACATACAGGAGATCAGCACCATATCTAATCATCATAATGATTACTACCCGAATGAGATTCAGATCGATATAGGGAAGAAAGTGGAGCACAGGGTCGTGTTTTCGGATAAGGCCTCTAGCGGGGAGAGCTTGAGGTCGGGTGGTGGAACGGTGAGCGAGGGGAATGGTGGGAATGTGGGGGCGGCGATGGCGGGGGTGATTGGGCCGGAGGTGTCGCATTTGGGGTGGGGAAGATGGTATACTTTGAGGGAATTGGAATTGGCCACCAATGGGTTGGCTGATGAGAATGTGATTGGTGAAGGTGGGTATGGGATTGTGTATAGCGGTGTTTTGGGTGATGGGACGAGAGTTGCTGTCAAGAACCTGTTGAATAACAAGTATGTGAGATGGGAAATTTTGTTTCTGTTTGATTGAGTTTGATTTTGTTTTAGGTGTTTCGAGTGTTTCGAGTGTTTTTGGTGTTGTGGGTGTTTTGGGTGTTTTGAGTGATGGTTGGGGTTGGGATTGTGGTGGATTGAAGATTTGGTTTCTGGGTTGTTGAGTTTAGTGGATTTTGAGAATTGGGTTTTGTTTGAATTTAGTTAGATTGTCTGCAAGTTGTGATCTTGAATTTGCTATGTTCTTGTGATTGTGTTATTGAAATTCTTGACAATTAAGGGATGAATTCAATGAGAGTTTGCTGTAATCAGCTTCATGTTGATATTTGGTTTTCTCCAATTTTTTGCGTTGTATTTTGGTGATGAAGATGAAAGGGACGTTAAGGCTAGGTCTAGGCATTTGGAAATTCTTCTTTTCTTCAGTTGACTGATTTATGACGACTAATTTATGTGTCATGAGATCGATGAAATATCAACGATTTATGGAGAGTTATGAAAACTTTAGCGTGTTACAGTTTCTCTTGAATCAATTTGAGAGTTGAAAGTTTGGAACGGTTATTGCAATGCTTGGTCCTGGTTCTGTCTATATCAGTTCTAGGAGTTGAATTTCATCTTAAAGTTCACTCTCAATATAACAATGGAATGTGACATTTCAACTGATCTTTTTCTCTTTGCCCTTCAACTAGAGTTTTGTTCAGCTCTTTTGTCAAATCATGAACATGGGCAGTTTAAGATTTTACTGAATGATATTGCTTTCCTTGCTCCATTGCATTTTATGCCCAAGCTAGTTGCAATTTCCTGTTCTCATAACTTGTTTAGTGATAATGGGAGACAGTAAGTGGTGATTGCGGTGCTAGTAGATGTTTGTGCTGTAAAGCTGAACTCATTTTTGTTCTGAGAATACTTTACTTTGGACTAATCATTCGGCATCGTGCTAACCATTATGTTTTAGGTAAACCTAAGTTGCAATGCATCCAAGTTACTAGCTGGCCCCGAGTAGTGGTTGTGTTAAGTAATAAGAATCGATTAATTTTGGTCCCAGGGACCTTCTACTTTTCATTCTTGATAGAAGCACTTGCCTATTGACACCTATGGAAAAAATTATCATATGATACCTGAGTGATCATTTTTGTTAATTATTCTTTGGTGAAAGTGATTCCTTGTTTGTTGATGGTTGGAATGAATTTGTTAGGGGTCAAGCAGAAAAGGAGTTTAAAGTGGAAGTGGAAGCGATTGGGCGCGTAAGACACAAGAATCTTGTTAGATTGCTAGGATATTGTGTTGAAGGAGCTTACAGGTATGTTTATCTTCTTGACTTCACGGTTTAGCTCCTAACATTTTGTAGGAGGTTGAATGTTCCCTGACTGTTTAATCGTTATCAGGATGCTGGTATATGAGTACGTTGACAATGGTAATCTAGAACAATGGCTTCATGGCGAGGTGGGTGAAGTTAGTCCTCTTACGTGGGATATCCGTATGAACATCGTTCTCGGAACAGCAAAAGGGTTATACATTTTCCCATTGACCTTGTATCTTGTCAAGATTTTGTACCACTGCTTGCCATATTCATTTTCCATGTTGTGTCTGGCAAACATTGCAGATTGGCCTATCTCCATGATGGCCTTGAGCCAAAGGTCGTTCATCGAGATGTTAAGTCCAGCAACATACTCCTCGATCGTAATTGGAACCCGAAGTTATCCGACTTTGGACTTGCTAAGTTGCTTGGGTCTGAGACAAGTTATGTGACAACTCGTGTCATGGGTACCTTCGGGCGAGTATCTTCTATATGAATCTTGTTGATAATCACTGAACTGTCTGACATACAAATGAAACTATGAGATTGAATTCCTTCTTGTTGTAGATATGTGGCACCAGAATACGCCTGCACTGGCATGTTGACCGAAAAGAGCGATATATACAGCTTTGGGATACTTATCATGGAGGTGATTTCTGGGAGATGTCCGGTTGATTATAGCCGGCCGCCTGGTGAGGTAAGTTATTTTCTCCAATTTTCTCTTCTGTGTGAGATTCTTTGAATAGGCTTTCTGCACATGCTCGTCTTCTGGTTGTCTTTGAATGATACGAGTTGTGTTATTTATTTGTCGTAGGTGAACTTGGTCGACTGGTTGAAGACAATGGTAGGGAACAGGAGGTCCGAGGAAGTAGTCGATCCAAAATTGCCTGAGATGCCGGCATCCAAGGCTCTCAAGCGTATCCTCTTAGTTGCTCTCCGATGCGTCGATCCTGATGCAATGAAGCGGCCCAAAATGGGACATGTGATCCACATGCTCGAGGCAGACGATTTGCTATCTCGTGATGTAAGCAAACTCCTACCATTTTCCAAACACACGAAATAATGATCTTCTGGAATGAGCCAGTCTGTTGTGTGGAAGTATACACGAAACTCGACCAGCGGCCTAAATCCAATTGGAATCTGTCACATTAGCATGCGTTGATAGTTCACAGCTGCCTACTGTGTTTCAACTTCCATCTGTATTGCAGGAACGTCGAATAGCAAAAGAATCTTCGAGCTCCAAAGGTGAAGAAAGATTTGAGAATCGCCCTGCAGTTAAAGGATCAAATAAGCAATTTCCTGAATCGGATAGAAGCGATGGTGAAAGTAGCATAGATCGTCGCCCGCAGGCAGGGTGGAGATAACGATGCAAAAGTATGGGATACCAGAATCTGTTCGCGAAAATTGTTCTTTTTCATATCATGAAAATCTTATAGAATCAATCTTATAGAATCTCAGGCCTATATCCATCGAAAGGTGATATATCGATCATGAATGTGTCCATTTAATAGGTAAGTTCTTAAGTTTTGCCCTTGTAATTCCATTGTGTAAATCAAATAATCTTCCTGGTTAGTCTCTGGCATTTTCAACTTTCAGGCAAGTAATTTCGCATGGTCTTACACTTGCTGCCTTCTTGATCATTTTTCGGCCTCAGCGTTAGAAGGGGGAAAAATATATTCATACAGGTTGCTCGTAAACACAATAATATTCTTGATTTTGCATTGTTTTGAGCAGCAAAATACATCTATGTAACAAGCCAACATGGGTGATTTTTGTATTAGATGATTTTGATCATCTGATTGGTGAAGCAACATTTGCAAAACCGTGCCTAATTTTTTCATATGCATAGGTTGGAAAATGGGAGTGTGGGCTACAATGGGCCAAAAGGGTTTCAACATCAATGCCAGTTCATGAATAAATAAATGTCTGTCTGTGATTGGCCATGATATGATGATAATGATGCACTCTGCTCAATAATTCCTTGCATATGGCATCTTGGACAGCTTTTGCTTAAAAATTCAGCTGGCAATGGCTCTACCTGTTTCTTCTTTGTCTATCTACTTGTATCAAGAATATCCCAAGATCATTTACATCTGAACTGAACACAACGACGACGATCGGGCACTCTTGTCATTGACAGAGTTTAAAAAAATTGAGATATATGCATAAATTTTATTCTTATTATGTATTTACGTGCAATATAAAAACTACTTTTAATAATTAAACCACACTGAAAAAAGTACAAGAAAATTCTCGATCATATACGCAATTCTTAACATCGTTCTATTCCTTTACAGATCTCTATCAAGCTCCAGGGATGTTATTGGTTAAGTTCGTATAAAAATATCTACACTCTACGAAAGATTTTTGAATAAGTCCAATCCCTCGAATAGGCTGATTAAAGATGTACAACATGGAATCACGTGAAAGCCTCCGAAGTTCGTATGCTCATTATTGATTGAGCCGAGTAGGTGTCCGTCTTTGTTTGCATAATCGAATCGAGAGTGTACGATCACATGCATTTGCAACACCTCCTCCACCCATTCATAGATTTTCAGCAAACTTCATTCCCCTGTTTTCTTGTTGGGTTGACTGTGTCAGTGACCGTTGTAAGCGGCCACTTTTCACACGTCTCTTTCTTCCTCCATTTCGCTTCGGAAATCGTGAGCCAAAATTTGCTCTGATATACGGGCCGAAGCCCACATTATAGATATTGCTGAAACTTCAAGGCCCAACTGTCAAGCTGGACGGCCCGGTGAAATTGAATTGAGTAGGAGAAACTTCGGCCCTCGTTCACCACTGGATTACATTATAAAGTTTCCAATGAACGCAAATCTACTACTGCCATTTGGCCATTCGAATCGACCGTTACACAGGGTGTGATGGGGCTGCCGTCATTGTAAAGTTACCTGGGATTGATTATCCATGCACATTATATTAGTAAGTTCTTTTTGATCAATCGATTATCGCTGAGTTATCTACTTACCTCTTGAACTAGTCATTTGTATTAAAGAACGAGTCCAATGTGATTGAAAAATAGTCGTTACAACCAATTCTATTCGGTGACCGCAGCCATGTTTTATCGTCATATTAACATGATACTCCCTTCGTCCCATGATAAGTATATCACTTGTTTTTATTTTGAAAAACTTTTCTAAAAAAATAGAAAATCAATCAAACCCAGTTACAGTATATCCATTATTTTCTCTCACAGTGGTTACAATTAACCCCACTATCACCCAAAATTTCCTCCCCTCTCATTTTCCATATAAATTTAACACATACATAAAATCTCGTGTCGATCAATTTGTGACATTTATTATGAAACAAAGAGAATAATATATTAAATTTATATCATTATTTGGTGATGAACTCACGCAAGATTATGTTTTTACAGAGATAATTATCCATAAGGTTACTTTTTCAACCAATTATTTTTTATTACTTAGAAGACCACTATTCAAATTTTAAAGAAATCAATACCTAATTTACCCTCCACTTTTTCAATAATATAACTCAAAAAAATCTTAAATCCCTCTAACACATCCTCCACCCCCAGTGCCGTCTCCATAGATTTGAAACACATCGCACATGTCATCTCTAAAAGTTCTTAACCATCGTCGAGCTCCGTTGTCGTCACCGTCTTCGAGTCCAACGTCGTTGTCATTGCCTCCTTCGTCACCTTCAAGCTTCGTCGCGTCGTCACTGTCTTCGAACTCCGTCGCTGTCTAGAGAGAGGACGATGGTGGGTGGTGAGGTTGCACTTTGAGTCCGTTTCGAGTCCGTCGTCGTTGTTGTCATCGCCTTTGAGCTCGTCGCCGTTGTCATCGCCTACTTCGCCGCCTTCAAGTTTCGTCGCGTCGTTGTTGTCTTCGAACTCCGTTGTCGTTTGGAGAGAGGGTCATGATGGATGGTGAGACTACGACGGAATGAAATAACTTTGCGGATACAACTCGCGGCCAGAAGATGAAGATGGTCGGGTACAACTCGCGACCAACACGTACGGGTACAATGGGCAGGAGACGAGGGAGCGAAACAACTTGTGGGTACAACTCGTGGCCGGGGATGAATATAACCGGTGTGGGGTGTTGATCGGTGGTGCAAGGAAGTTATAAACCCGTGTAAGTTTTGGTGTACTCCCGAATATAAAAAATTAACATGATGTATGCCATCGAATTATTAGAATTGTACTCTTATATAAAATTGTTGTATCGTAATAATGACGATATGTGTTTTTTTTTTTTTTTTTGGAAGATTTGTTTCCTTTCTAATGTTGGACAAATATATGAAAAATCCTTATGAAATTTGGATAATGACGTTCTACGTAATAAAAATAAATATATAATTCTCTCTTTTACATTATGCCATAGTTTAAAACTTACCATCTTTAGTAATTCCATTTGTTATGCCATCGTGAATTCTATGAGATGAAGGAATAATTTTATAATGATAAATGAAACATAAGAACAAACGTTACAATTCTGTGGGACAATACTATCTATCCCACTTGTCCAAGATTCTCTTCCAATGTGCTGCACTGCACACAATGAAAAAGAGAAAAGAAAAGTCGTTTTCGAAGTCTTCAACATCCAACCACAAACCACTGCATCGTCTACCATTCGTTTCCACAATTATCATCAACAATTGTCTTCTTTCCTCTCTCTCTCATCTCAGGTACGATTCCTCTTTCTCGTCTCTTCGATCCTTGTTCGAATAAAAATCGACTCCATGGTTCCGATTCCGATCATGCCTCCAATCCGTGGATAAGTTCGATCTCGTTGTCGAGCCTAGGGTTTCGACCTTTGATTTTATTTAACTGGTGTTTCTTGAAATTGATTGTTGTTGTTGTTGTTGTTTTGTTAGAATCTGTGAATTTGTGGGAGATGATGCGTAGATCTAGTCGATTTCGGCTTAATTTTGCTAGATGATTGGAGAATTAGAGACATGAGGTCTGTGTGTGATGGATTATTGATGAGATGAGGACTCTTAGGGTTTTCTGGGGGGTTTGTGTGGTGGTTCATGCAGTGAGACGAGGAGCTGGAGGATTAGTGCATTGACTTGTCTAGACAAGGAATTGTTGCCATGTTTGCTAGATCCGGAGATGGTGTCATGGTAGCTACTAGCTACTGCAAATTGTCTAGTATATGGGAATCTTCAGGACCTCAGGTATCGTGTAGGTGCGTTTCTTGCTTCGATTGTTAAGGGAGACGTGAGGGGAATAAGCTTTGAGGTTTTGGGGGTTTACTGTGTTGACTTTGTGCGTGGCTTGCTTAGGTTGGGAGCTTCTACCTTGTATTATACTTAATCGTCGTGATTGGGATGTGATAAGGATAGATCTTGAGCGGTTGGGTCTAATCTTTCGAGGTGTGGTAAAACTTGTCATGATAAGGGTTCAAGACCCGAGTTAATGTTGGAGCGCAGGAGAAGTTTGTTGAATTGGGGGTTTACATTATCTGTGTTTGATACTTTGTCTAGAGTACTCTGAGTAGATTTGGTATGTATAATCTCGGATGAGGACAGTATTTTGGTTTAGAGTATGAATCTTTGAAGATTTGTTCTAGATTTTGATTTTTTTTATGTACAATTACTTTGTTAGCAAGAGATTTGATCTTGTTGAACATATTCTTTGTCTGTGAATTGCAACATCTCCTCTTGGGAGGGCTACATGTTTTTTTAATGATTTCATTTTTCATATTTGCTATCACAATCTGCAGTGAGAGTTCCAAGGTAGAATATTGAAATCGGAACTCAGAAACATCTTCTCTGGTGCTTTGTGTAGTTGCATTGTTCTTTCAGCTTGAGTAGTACCTTGCCTTGATCCATTGTATTGTTAGGTTCATTGTCATTGTTCAAGAGTCTTTTCCAATCATGATATCTAGCGGAGTCTCAATTATATCGAGGACACTGGTCGTGTTAAATAATTAGTCATGTCTCATTGGCTAGTCTGAAATCATTGTTTTCTTTGCTGATGCTTGAAGGACGGTGATATTCTTTAGGGGTTCGCTCCACATGTATGTCATATCAGGCAAACGTTCTGTGAATTCTATTATTGTTTTGCTTTTCCAATTGTACACCTTGATATTTTTGAAACTAGTTGCATCTCCAACGTTTTATCCTCAGGGGGTGAAGTTATGCGAGCTTGTATTGCCATTGTGCTGATTTGTTATTGCTTAGTGCAGCTAGCATAAAATGAGCCAAACTCACGATCCACACAGACCTTCCTTCCCCTTCGGAAATCCGTTTAAGATGATGCTACACAAAGGTTCGTATCTCTCTCATAGGCATCTTGCATTGCTGGAGAGATTTGAAGGAAATTTGGCCGCTAGGTTTAGGAAGCTCCAACCTAAGGATGAGAACCATGTTCTCAGCTTGCCCTATATGATCAAGTCTATTGAGTTGCTTTCGGAGACCCACAATGATATCAAGTCTTTCATCACTGATCTTGAACTACCAGTTTGTGGTTGGGACAACAAGTGGATAGATGTGTATTTGGAGAATACTGTGAAGTTGCTGGATATCTCGACTGCTTTTACCTCTGAGATCTCACGATTGAGCCAATGCCAGCTCTCGCTTAGATGCTGCCTGCATGATCTGAATAGCAATGGCTCAGTGGAGCCTTCTGAGGCTCGCTCCTTACTTGACTGCTGGAGACAGAGCATCCGGTCAAAGAACCCAAGGATTGAGAGCTGTTTCTCCGTGTTAGACGAACTGGCAGATTTGTTACATTTGCCCAAGGTTAAGAACTCGCCGAAAGGAAAACTTCTGATGCGTGCCTTGTATGGAGTCAAGGTGCAATCGTTGTTCATCTGCAGCATATTGATTGCTGCCTTCTCAGGATCCACCAAGAAGTTGATGGAATTGCCTGTTCCCGAGGAACACATGTGGGCTTCAGCCTTCTTGGATCTCCAATCTTCTGTGAATGGGGAGATCAGGTGTTTGGTAGGTAGCGGACGAAGTATCTTAGTGAAAGAGTTAGAATCAGTTGATGTAGAAGTGAATAGTATATCAGCTGCACTCGAGTGTGGTGGTGACATCCCTGAACCTAATGCCCTGCAGAGCAGCATAGCAGTAGTGAGGGGAAAGGCCAACGAACTCACACAGGGTCTAGACAGTCTAACAAAGGAGGTAGATGGGTTCTTCCAAGTTGTGCTGACAGGGCGTGATGCTCTACTTTCTAACCTAAGAGTAGGCAGTGACTTCCCCAAGTCTTCCCCAGAGTTCAAAGTGCAGCAATCGGTGAGGTGATCGCAAGCTCGCCGCACATCCTCGGGCCTGTAGGATTCTGGGTCAAACAGACCCTGAAGGATAGAATATTACTGCAGTATCTGATATGTATTATGTAATGCCGTAGTAGCAAGCGTTTGCTAATATGTAGCTGCAGTTTGTGTAATATTCTGCTCTAGATGTATTTGTAAACTACAGCTTTGTGCTGGAATGAATGTAAAATTTGTTGTCAATATCTAGAGATGGCTCCCCATGAGATAGCGTCCCGGATGGAGTGGCCTCAACCTCATTCGCGGAGCTCTCCAGCCATGGTTCTAACGTGATCCCTTCACTTCGGTCTATCGCCATCCTTGGCCAAGGCTGGCTTTTGTGGTCTTTGGGGACAGGAAGCTGAATGACCGTTACATTGATCAGTTCAGGCTCCAGTGCAAGATCATTGTGATTCCACGAGTATCATATCATCATAAGCTCCGTCTGAAGAGAGAGCCATGCAGCAATGTCCATCAATTGGACTCGTTAACACAAACCATTACTGTAAATATATGTTCGTTAGTTAAATGCTCTTGCTCTCTTTATCCTGTAATAATCACACTGTTAGAATGCCAAGCATTGTTTTTCTATATCCAAAGTTTAAGCTAAAGTATCGCTCTATTTTGTCACAACGTTTTATGTATGGTCGTGTTGCCGACATCAGTCATCCATTCATTCTATGGGCAAACTCTAAGGGTCTGTCAACATATAATTTGAAGGCTTCGTTATGTATCTGAACAATACGATTTAAATTTTGTAATGATCCACGGTTATAATACATGACGTTTATTATCATTAATATTTATCGATATTTTTTTAAAAAATAACGTATCATTCCACAATATCGTCAAAACTTCTATCCTCATATGTACCTGATAAAAAATTACATTCTTTGTGGGACGAAAAAAGTATTTTTATTTCGTTGATTGAAGTTTATGTTTCATTTTAATTTTCATTTTTTAAATAGATGAAATGATAGTAAAAAACAGTAAATCAACAATAATAATTTTAAATTTTAGTTTCTTAACACAGTAGAATACAAGATTTTATTTTATAAAAATTTATTTTATTTTTTAAAATGTTTTTCACTTAGATCGTTAAGTTTGATTTCATACCTATTGATATCAACAACATCAAACAAACCCTGATTTCGAACTCGATTCTCCCACCGAGAAGCGTCGAATTTCCTTGGACAAAAATCGCAGATTCTCGGCCCCAATGTCTCTCTCGCCTCCCATCACTCCTCTCTCACCTCCCTTTTCGCCAAAATGGCGACGATTGGGCGATCTCCGGCTCGGTTTCGTCGTCGGAATCTCCAATGGTTCTGCGCAGAAACCCTTGGCGGAAGGCCGTGGAAGTATGTGTTTCGGTGAGAGATCGATTTGCTTCTCCATTTTCACCCCCATTGATTCGATTCTTTTTGCATGCTGTTTTTCGTTTTCATGTTTTCGCTAATGTGTAGTTGCCATTGCTCAGTATCTAAGCTGTTGAGAAAGTGCTTCTTCTTGCTTGCAGTTTTGTGAAGTAATGATAGTTCCTTTTGTTCAGTAGAGTTGGAAATGGCAGCCGCTAGGCATTTCGTTTGTGAATTAAGGATGTCAACGATGCGGTCCTTGAAGTCTCGAGATCAATAATTGTATCGACTTATATTCTAAAAATACTTGTAGAGGTGTAGACTTAGGTAAAAACTCACATAGTTTTGACAATAAATCGATTGGCTCTGCTCTGCTCTGCCAAAATGTAGTGTTCACTCTGTTATGAACTAGGTATGAGCAAGCAAGTCAGATCCTACTATAAAAGAAAAGAGGGGATTTAGACTAAAGACGACACTCGCAGACTACTGTAAGCTCGAAGCCTCGAACCAACCGGTTGGTAGAGTATCATTGAGGCGACATCCGTAGCTAGTTTTTTTTTTGCAAACTTCTTGAATTGTTTTGTTTAGTATCATTGAGGTGACATCCCTGACTAGGTTCTGCGAACTTGAAAATTTGTGTTGTGTAATATTCCCTTCGTCCCAATTTATTTGCGACCGTTTGATCCGGCACGAGATTTTATGTGTGTATTGAATTTTTATGAAATTTAATGAAAAACAATGTTCTTTTAGAGGTAATGGGGTTTACTATATCAGTTGAGAGAAGAGATAGTGAGTGTAATATAGCAAAACATGATTGATTTGATTTTTTTAATTAAAAAATTATTAAAAGAGGAAATATCACAAGTATATTAGGACGACCCAAAAAGAAAAGTGTTGCAAATAAATTGGGATGGAAGGAGTATCATGGAGGCAACATCCGTTACTAAAATATACGTACCATTAAAATATGGAGATTAACATGATACTCAGGTGTCTGATTTACCAATAGTTTCTGGGATAGCTTGTTTTTCATATAAAACAGATTACACCTTTGTCTAGAAAATCCTAGTTATACTTTCAATACAGTGATGTGGTCATAGCAGTCATTTTGATCAAATGCTATGTTAATGAGGTTAGAGTTTAATGCTAGGTAGTTTGTGCTCTTTCGCTGTAGCTTACCGATTTTGTCATGCATGCAGAGATGTGGATTGCATTGTGTTAAGTACGATCACAAGGATGCTGCCCTGTGTTGAACCTGACTCGGTGTGTTCCATATCTAACATATACTGGTTATGTTTTTTTTTTTTTTTTTTTTTGTGAATAAGTGTTGTTTAATTATTTTCTTTGTTCAGTGCATTGTTGCATATAACACTCTATTTACTATCTACCTGTTGTTTGTTGAAGTTGCTATGCTCACTTTGCACTCAGATGTTTGTGATATATAATGATAAATATTATTTTTGATGTTTTGACCTTAAAAGGTTGAAGCTGATTATAACCTGCATCATTACCATTCATATTCAACAAATATTTCTTCACTGTAATTCCGAGTGTTCTGTGTTTGTAATAATGAGAGTAACAATCTTGATAAACTCATCCCTAATAATTAATAATCGATTGCTTCCGCGGAGTTTTACCTGATGTGACTTGATCTCATGTTAATGGTAAGTAAGCAAAAGGGGATATTAAAGCCTTGTTGCTTTACTAGACCTCTTTCCTTAGCTGTAAAACCCACAAGGAGCACCTAGTTAACTTTTCTTTTCACTTTCCTTAGGGTGGTTTCAGATACGGATCAACATTAATGCTGCAATCTAGAGCTACAAAATCAACTATCTTTATTGCATCGACACAATTTTCAGTAGCATTGCAATCCTCTTTGCTTATACCGGAGGAACTTGTAGCCTTTATGCTTTAGATTCGTTGTTTCAGGTTAAGTTGCCAATTAGTGGTTTTGCCTAAGTGTCTATGGTGTGCCATCAGGAAAGAGGACTTCTAAACGTAAAAATGTGGAATGAATACCCAATCAACTGAATAACCTTCTGAACCAGATCTTGTTTGGTATGGCTTCTGTTTCATGTTTTGTGTTTATGTATAATTCTTTCTATTTTGTAAACAAATTCAAAGAAACAGAAACATTGAACAGAAAACTACCAAAATGATTTGTATTGTCCTTTTTTTCCCCTTTGGTATTCAAGACCTTGTTTTTATTATTATTATTATTATTTATACGTTATCTAATGAATTGTTTATAGTCTAGAGGAGTTGGCTCAGTGATAAGGCGCTCATCTTCTAACCGTGAGGTCAGATGTTTGACACCTGAGGGCATCTTATAGGAGTGTCCTCCCCATACCTTACTGTAACGCCCCGACTTTCCACGTAGGAAGACACGTGAGCGTTATGGGTTTTAGGACAAGGCTAAATATCCGGTCCGTGACAAGGCTAAACAAACCGAATGGGTTTTAGGATACAGAAGTAAAGGAGCTATAAGCACAATAGTAACATAGTCATAGCTTACAATCCTAAATACTTGTTTAGTTATAACATTTAAGCGGAAGCTAAGCAGATCGCTTATTACATTCATCAATATAATCCTCTGATCCGCCATATTATCTGAAAAAACATGAGTTCTCCTATATACATACAAGCTCTCTCTAAGAGCCTTCAGGTGCTGCTGGGGGCATACCTGTAATTGAAAAACATAACTATAATAACCCAAAAATTTGTCGGATTTAAATATATATTTTGGATTAAAAATATACGTACGAAGCGTATGCAACGAA